>JBBPCX010068481.1:0-11372 GCA_037974365.1 Hydrocynus forskahlii
ATTATTCAAGTTCTGTAAACGCTGCATCATTTCTCTTATTTTGATGTTTTGTCATTTCCTTTAAAATGATGCTTTAATGAACAATATTTTTATTTGGAAATGAGGAGAAATATTGTCAGCAGTTCTTAAAAACTAAGGCAAAGCTGTTCAGTTTAATACTTGGACCAATAAAAGATAAAACCTGAAAAACTGAACATTTTTGCAGTGGGAACTTATATGTTCCCTATAAAACTGCAGCAAATACAGCTCCTCTCTTGTTTGATCGCAAATAAAATCAAAATCACTTCAATGTGAGAGAATCTGAAGAATGAGAAGTTAAATAGTTAACACAAAATGGCAATGATGAGGACATTTAGCTTCTTGCACAAATTTGGGTGATTCCTGACTCACGCTGTAATACAAAAGTAATGACCTTCCAAATTAGGACACTTCAAACCACACACAATTCTTATATTCTTTACAGCGCCATGCAAACATCAGAAATTTAAGATAGGGTCAGTCAGGTGACCTTAGGTGGAGAAAGCCAATCTGAGGCGCTGTGTAAACACTGTTAGTTTCAGAAATGGATTGTGGATCAGCAAACAGCATCAATCATCAAAAATCAGGGAAAAACAAAATGCAGGAAAAAATTTGGATATGGGCTCTTTAAAACTGCCTTATTTTTGCAGAATAGGATTTTTAAGGGTCTGAAAACGCCACCTGCTGGTCAGTATCCGCCAGCAGGGACTCTGTTGGTTTCATGTTGGTTTCGGGGACACTGTTGGTTTCATGTTTGTGTAAAGGTTTGTTCAAACTCTCTCGCCCTGGTTATGCTGGATAGGCCCCGGAGGACACAGACACAAACACCAGGATGAATGCAACAGCGTTCTGAGTTTAATATGGATAGGGGTGTACTTTATACATATACAGATAAGGAAATGTCGGTGACGGCCACATAGCCATAACTTTTCTCTCTTAGCAAAACAGCTCTAAATATGGAATACAGCAAATGCATTTTCTTTGGTATGCGCTGTCGTTTTCTTTGGTATAAGCAAGTAAATGCCATAATACATTAATGTAGTTTACAGTAATAAAAATACAGAGCTTGAAGAAGAACAAAACGAAAAACACGAGAACACTCAAGATGCTCCACAGCGGAAATTCTGGACTGCAGCTGCGTCAAAGGGCAGAAAGGGCAGAAGCCAATCAGCAGCAAGGATTTCTTTGTGTTCTCTTGACAGTACCAAAAAATGTATACAATTATATTTTATATGGAAATGTAGCTGAATTTACGTTAATTTTTATGTTACAAAATTAGTACATTATATTTATCTTAATAATTTAGCACTAAAATGCATGAAAAAGTATTTATTGCCACGAAAAAAGCAAAAAAGAAAAATGCAGAGGATATCTGCGGTGTCCGCAAATTTGCAGAGTTTTCTGCAAACAATTATTAGTTCAGTTCGAAGAAAAAATCTTCGAATGACTGTAAACTGAGGTTACTGTACATCAGTTGCTAGAAGTAGCTGAGCAGAATATGTTCATGTTTATCATGACAGAAACAGAGGATGCATGGAGCACAAGGGTCAAATAAATGTCTTCCCGTATCATTTAGGTCTAACAATTGGTCATGCTGTTTTAAGAGTGTGCGTGTGACCGTGTGACCGTGTGTGCGTGTGTGTGTGTGTTCTCCATGGCTTGTGTTGCAGGTGTTTGGCATCATCTTCACCATCTGTCAGGGGAACATCATCGACAAGTTCGGGACTCTGGCTGGAAACCTCTTCCTGTGCGCCTTCCTGCTGATAGGAACTATTCTAACAGGTACAGCCCTCAAATCACCACACACTCTGTCTGTCCCTCGGTCCATCTGCCTGTCTGTCTGTCCTTCTGTCCACCCATCTGCAAGTCTGTCCCTCTGTCTGTCCGTCTATCTGTCCATCTGTGTGTCTGTCCCTCTGTCTGTCCATCTGCGTGTCTGTCCATCTGTCTGTCCATCTGTCTGTCTGTCCATCTGTGTGTCTGTCCCTCTGTCTGTCCATCTGTGTGTCTGTCCCTCTGTCTGTCCATCTGTGTGTCTGTCCCTCTGTCTGTCCATCTGTCTATCTGCCCATCTGCCTGTCTGTCTGTCCGTCTGGCTGTCCATCCGTTTGTTCGTCCATCTGTCTGTCCTCCTCTCAGCCTCGCTTTTGTCCTAATCCAACTGTTCCTTATTATTCTACCCATCCACTTGCAGCATTTCTGGCATTCCCCCAGAGTTTCCTGATCATTATAATAGTTAAATTGTCTGGAAGAAATGACTCAAAGCTTTACCAACATCAGAGAGGTTTTTTGCTGTCTTCTGCTCAAAACTTCTGTTTAATTCTGCTGGCTGTTTTAGCCACCATGGAGCCTCCTGCCCGTCCCATGAATACAAATAAATAAATAGAAATTTCAGGTTTTAAGGGGGACTTCACGTGTTGTATTCTTTGCAGAGGTGGGAGGAAAAAATTGGTTCATCATAGTGTTCCAGTACAATATGTTATTTTTGCACTAGCACCAAGTATCAATATATTATTTTTATTTTATACTATTTAACAATAATTTAACAAGATTCTTATTTTGGTATTTACGTCTTCTCTGGTAGCATTGCTCCTGATGTCCACAAGGTGGTGCAACAACACGTTCTTCACAAAAGGGCCGAATTAACCTCTCTTATGGGTTAAATAATAAAACTTGCTTATGTTTTACAGATCTCCAGCCCTAATTAGGGTCCCGCAGTAATACTTTGTGGTTTTAAAGAGGTTAAAAATGCAGCCAGTAATATCAGCCAATACAGTTTAATATTTGAATATTAGTCAGACATCAGTGTTTACAGCAAAGCAGTGACTCATTAGACTTTTATTTTGGAATTTATATGTGCTCAGACGTGACACCTCGTTCTTCTCTTGTGGAAAATGGGAAAGGAGGTCAGAGTGTCCAGAGAAGAACCAATAAACCAATAAAATCACATTGAGGAACAAATTTCATCTTAGTAACAAATTGTCTCTGAGGTGACTCCTATCTCCTAGTTCTGTGCATTTAAAATAAAATATGATATTAAATAGGGTGTCCTCATGTCAATCGTGGATTTAATTCTCGTTCTCACTCTGACTGGCTTCCATCACTGGTCTTCGCTGTTATCGTTTCACTGGCCGGTGTTGCCCAGTGGGGGACACCTTTGGTTCCTCTCCATAATTCTTCTTCCTGCAACTCAAATTCCGTTTGGCACACGGTTCCGCAGTATCAGAATTGCCAGATACTGCAAGAGCTTCTTTGCCCAAGCGAACAGGGCTCTTTGCCACCAAAGGACTGTTAAACTTAACAGCACAAAACACCTTCAGTAGACAAAAATAACGCAAAATCCTATAGACTGGATACAAAATGCTCATTTATCGTAGATTTGTACATTTGCCAAAATATGGTCTACCTCATTTGCAACTGTTACAACTGTATGTGAACAGTTTCCCGACCATAACTTTTTAAATTCCAGCGGCATATTTCACTTTAGTATAATTGCACACTCACACTTTGTATTCTTCCTGTACTGTGAAAAATTTAGTTAGATTTATATTCATGTGTATGTCTCTTGCCCTATATTTTTGTATGTTTGATATTCTGATATTTGATATTCTGTACCATGGAGGGCCTGTGTGGAATGACATTTCAATACACTGGATACCGAGTATGCTGTTCTCTTGACAGTAAACAGATCTTGAATCTTGAACCTTGAAATTCATTTAAATGGGGCAGTTGGTAGCCTAGTGGTTAGGGTGTTCACTCTGCGATCAGGAAGTCATGGGTCCCAAGCACCTCTGAGGTACCCTGAGCAAGGTACTGTCCCCACACAGTTCCTGGCTGCCCACTTGGTGAATGGGTTAAATGCAGAGGAAGAATTTCATGCTGTTCACACTGTGCGCTGTGGTGTGTTCGCGTATGACAAAATGTTCACTTTACTTCACTTCAAATGGTATTAAGAGCCAACTTTCTGCTGTGCGCTCCCTAGTGGCCACCCACATGCTGACACATGCTGACAAAAACAGACAACAATTTTAGCTCTGAAAACCAAACCAACAGTTCAGTCATCAGAAACTCGGCCTTTAACTCTAATGAACTGCAGGAGCTGAGGTTTTTTAGTCATTCATAAAAACAAAACCAGGATGGAAACAAAATCAGTTTTGGACCAGAATCATTAAAAACACATAGAGAGATCTGTAAAACGTAAGAGAGGTTTATGTTTTGGAGTGTTTAAGGATGTTCCATTGGCTTAAAATAATGCAAACGTTGTGACGTTGCATTATTAAAATGTCTGGTCCAGTCGTCCTGTGAGGTTTAAACTGAAATGTGTCTGTGACTGTAGATCAGAATTTATAAGGTCATCACTGCCGGTCAGTCTTCATATCTAATGAGCTTCTCTTCTCAGGGCTGATCAAATCGGATCTACGCAGGCAGAGGGCCAACCAGTTAGCCAAGGCCGCTGTAAGTACTCCACATGTTTTAAAATAAAACAGAATATTAATGTTCATCTCCATGGCGTCATCTTAATTCATGCAGTAACTGTAACTGTGAACGACAGCTGAGACAGCTGCATTCATGTGCAAGTGTGTGTGTGATGCATGAATCTATTGTGATGGACAACATGTGTGTCCCTGCACTGTACCTGCTCTGTGAGACTAATCCTGTGTGTCTCTGACTAACTTTTCACTCTTGTCTTTAAACACGTGTGTGTTTTTGGGTTTATTTTCACCCTAGAAAGTCCATTTTGGACAGCACCCGCCGAGTCAGGGCGATGGAGCAAAGACTTTTTTCCATAATATTCCACATCAAACTTAATTAGGGACCCATTGTGTCATTTTGTGATCTGAAGGAAGCTGAAAATTTAACCAATAATATTGGGCAATACAGATTAAAATAATAAAAAAATCAGACATCAGTAGTCTCGGATTTTTTTTATTTTCCCCAATTTCCGCTCTAATTTAGTCATCACCAGTTCTACACAATAACTAGGACTCCGCCTATCACTCAGTCCCACCAACACTGGGAGGATGAAATGAACAGGTGGTTTCTCTGAGTCACATGAAGTTTCTCCCCATCCTCTCGCACAACATCACAGGAGAGCGTAAATATTTTTTTTCCTGATCACTGATAAGTTGGAATTGGTCATGCTGGTGGTATTACCCAATTTTGGTAGCTGCATACGGCAAAGGGCTTTAACCTGCATCACATCTGATTAAAAAAATTATTCCACAATAAATTTTTCTTACTATTTTTATAAGTAGCATCTTTATACCTGTGATCTTTTTGTCTTCTTTACTCTCCATAATCCTCTAATTGCTAAAATAGTTCAATCTAGCTGACTCTGCCAACTGTCCCGCTGGAGAGTGCTGTTATGAGTGAATGGCTAGACTTCTCCCTCCCTGTCTAGAACGGACCCATATGCAGCTGTTCAAATGGAAAGGGAAAAATGTTTGTTTTAAAGTCATTTTCGTTATGGTTTTCTCACCCAGGCTTTGTGTCCGTTCTTTGTGTTGATGTGTTGAGCTTAATGTCTTTAACCCCCTTGCACCCCCACCCACCTGTCAGGCTGAAGCCAGTCATCGAGAGTGTCTGGATTACGGCGCCACGGCTCCATTTAACTCCCTGCATCACTGATCAATAATCACTGCTCAGCCTGCTTTCACCCCTGCACACTGGGACAGGTACCACAGCCACTGCTTCACGCCTGATTAAACGCACTCGCACTTTTTAATGAGCCACACCTGCACGCTTCACATTCACAGCGGTTTGCATTGAAATAAATTGAATTGTACCTTTTTTCCAGTTAGCAAACAAATCAAACACCATGAAAGATCCTACAATATCAAAACATTACAATATAAATATAAAAGGAAACATGTGGAGTCAGTGGTGGGACAGAACACTGATCTGTCTGCATGCTTGAAATCTGATGAGCAGTTTGCACTGAATGATCCCCTGCCTGAGTTTGTTTATTGTCTTTTTTTTTGTGTTTGCTTCTAATCAGTACATATTTTGAATGATCTTGTACTGGAAAAGACCTGTGCAAAAGTCCCCCATGTAAAGAGTGTAAAGGTGTGTATGTGAGCAGTGAGGGTCTTTCTGCAGCAAAAAGACAAACTCCCAATAGAATAATCACAAACAACCAGAAAGCGTTGGATCTAGATTAGTTTTGTTTGTTAACCGTGACGAGCACCCAATTAGTTTTGTGTGGAAACAGAACTGGTCAGAAGAACATAGGTTTGGGTCCAGATTTATTCTCAGTGCCTCCAGCTACTGCATAGATGTGTAAAGGTCTGTCAGCAGCTCCTGATATAGTTGATGGACTGATCAAGCCCAACCTGGCGTTTGATGGAGCTACAGTTAACCCTGGGCTTCCAACATTTACTGTCTTAATTATATGAATGGATTTATTGTAATATTAGTGTGAATAAAAATACTCAGTGCCCAAATAAAGATTTTAAAATATAGGTTTCTCAGGTGCCAAAAAGGTTCACACCTGGTCATTTCATGTGTCT
Organism: Hydrocynus forskahlii; assembly: GCA_037974365.1. NCBI lineage: Eukaryota > Metazoa > Chordata > Actinopteri > Characiformes > Alestidae > Hydrocynus > Hydrocynus forskahlii. The sequence goes on from JBBPCX010068481.1 coordinate 6,528, forward strand.
TGAGTATCGAGATCATATCTGGATTGAGTTAATCCACATAAACATGGAGCTGTGAACAGATTTAAATCTGAACACTTGAAGAGGAGGTCTGAGACGCAGCAGTGTAAACACATGCGTCTGAGACACATTCAACACAAAACCCCACTCCCGGCACTGTCACAGCGCCCCTGCTGTCCTGCTTATGGAAGAGACGCCCTTCAGACCGTCACCTCTTAATGTAGCATCGCTGCTCTTTCAGTTCTTCTCCTGACGTGAGTTTCTCCTCTGAGTGTGATTTTAATTCCATATCCCACTCTGAATGAGCTGCTTGGCTCAAGTAAAGCTCCAGTTTGGTTAGACCTCACCTTCGCCTTGTCATTTTTCACCGTCTCGCTACACCACATTGTTTTAATGTACGTGGTTCATGATGGCGACAACGCAGTGAGATCGTTATTCTAAACAGCCTCTTCTTGTAAACACAGACAGGGTCACTGCAAAACGGTGTTTTTCTTTTGAACAAAACAGAAAAATGAGCTCCAGTGAAGCCAATTGACTGTTGCCTAGGTATTAATTTGCATATTCACCGCATAGCGACCAGGTTTCAGTCTGGCAGACAAGAGACACATTTGATTACTGAGTGTAAACATCTGAGGACTAAAATCTTATCAGGACACAATCCAAGTACAGGACACATGACATGAGCAGGTGTGAATAGGGTCAAAGACTTTTGCTCAGGACTGATCTGCTTCATTTCAAATCTGTCTTAATTGTTCAGATTACTGGCTTTTATCAGATTCTCAACATGGACGTAAAAGGGCAGGTGCTTAGTGATACAGGTTATGAATGTGGGCAGTGATTTGCTCTACTTAGTGACCTGAAGCCAGTAGTGAAATATGATTCTGTTTTGTTGACACTAATGTTGACTTTAAAGGACTATTTTCACATTAAAGATGGCAGAAGATGATAGAAGGGCAGCAGTACAGACCAGCTTTTATTTTAATCACTCCTGTGTTTATCCTTAAAGCTGAAACTGGTTTAGAGTAATTGAATTAGGCACTGAAACATGACCAAGGAAGACTTTACTCTGACTGAACACGTTTATACCCATTATTATATTTACTGCTGCTCCTCCCATGTCTAGAGTATCAGCAGTAATCTGCTGTCTACTGTCTGTATCGTGTTTATCTTCTCAGATTATCATCTCACATAACTGCTGACATTTCGCTATATTTTAACATCAGTAACCGGATAATATATAATATCCATCTATAAAACTATACAAGCACTTGTTCTTGATTGTGAGGTCTGTATTGTCCCCTTCACTGTTTTAAGGCTTTTGTTTCAGCCCTGATGTGGAACTGTAACACACCTCAGCTTTTATCACTTTTATCACTACATTCAGAGTGTTCAATTCTTTTACACTCATACATTCTCTATGTTGGGGTAGGGTGGGGGGGGTACATCAGCTGTATTTTTTTTCTGTAACCAAAGTTTAAACATTAGAGCGAGTCGCATTTATTTATTTCATGTGAATGGTTCTTGTAGAGGGTGGCAGTGAGTAACGTTTATTTGATGCTTTTTAAGGGTAGAGATGAGTAACGTTTGCTAATTTGATGCCTTTAGACCTCAGTGTTGAGGGCAACAGTGACTGAGGCGTGTTACAGTTTCTCGTTAGTCTGATCTTTAGCAGTGTTTTGTAAAACACTGTAGAAAAGATAGAATTTAGTCCTATTACTTTTTTTTTCTAAATGACGCATCCTCTACAGAGAACGTGATGGTTTTGATATGACTGTATCATACCCATATTAAATGTATTTAAATTTTATTATAGAATTGTATAATATTAAAAATACTATAGTTACATTTTATTATCTCATTTTAACACAAGGGGGGAAAAGCATAATGTACAAAAGTGAGACAAGTTTTGCATAGGTGTTAAATTCAGTAAAGTGTGTATCAAAATGCATCTCTTTCGAGAGTGTGGGTTTATTTACACTGGTTGTCATTTGACAAGGGGTGCACAGACATTTGCTCACAACTCCACAGGATATTTGTGACAGTCTGTTTATCTGTGTTTACAGGACAATGTGAACGGGACCCCCACGAGTCCCCCTGCTCACGATGTACCTGCTACTAAGCTGTAAATACACACATACACACACACACACACACACACACACACTCCTCATGCACTTGTGTGTGTGTGTGTGTGTGTGTGGAGGCACTGCTGTAGCACCTCGAGAGGGCAGTGAAGATTTTCCGCTGAATCAGTGGGTGCAGCTTGTATGTAAATGAACTCTGTGTAATTTGCATATGCGAGCAAAAGAAACGGACTCCTCTGGTTTTGTCCTCTGGCCAGTTTGGGTTAAAGAGAGCCAGAAACGTTTTCACTTCACACCTCATACCAGACAGTGTGTGGAGGAAGCTTCTACATCAGTGGTCACCAACCCTCTTTCTGAAGATCCTGGAGATCTACTCTCCTGATGTCTTTACTTAACTCTCAGCCAATCAGGGGCCTTGTTAGCCAGAGCAGGTGCTGCAGATGGTGGTTGGAACCAGACATCTCAGGAAGGTGGATCTCCAGGACTTCCAGGGTTGGTCTCCACTGCTCTGCAGGACCATTAGTGTCCTTATTAACCCTCTGTGGTCTGGAGTGATTGCTGACATTTTGCTGCACCAATTTGATTTAATTATGTAAAATAAGTACAGAATTATATCTATGTCCCTCCTGTCTGGGCTGGTTTAAGACTTTTTGGGGGACAAAAACCTCCCCCTTACACATGGACTGAAGGCGTGGTTCTGATTTTGCCGTGTCCTCCAAGAGTCTGACGTGAAGCACTGTGATCACCATTCCTTAACAGACAACTTTTTGGAGAGCTACTGCGTGTCACTCAGCCACATCAGGTGCCATCTGAACTTCCCTGATACCCTCAAATACCTGTGAAGGTTCCTGTGCTGAGGAACATCTCTGCTGCTCAACCTAGACCTCTGGGCCTTTGGGAGAACTAACAGGTGCTGTTAAATGTTTATCTGAGGCTGGTCTATGATGGACTGTTCCTGGACATTGTAAGTGTCTTAGATCTCTCTCTCAGTCCTGCAAAGCCTTAACAAATCCGCATGAGCCCATAGAGGCAGGAGTCAACAAGAAGACGATACAATACTATAATGATATTTGTTCCATAATTGTGTTATTATGGTTATTCAATGTGATCCTGTGATGTCTCAGCCACTCTGGCCTCCTTGCCCATTCTAACTAGTGATAAATGCGTTCTGATGCCACCTTGTGGATTTGTGGAAGTAATACTATTAGATTGGATTACAAAATAAAAGTCTATCATTTTTTTAAAGTAATATTGAATAAACAAATATCAAAACTGAGTCCATATAACAATGTGCCCAAAAATACTGTGATACAATGTATCGATTTTTTTTTTAGCTGAAGATGTGGAATTGAACTGGAATTGAGTTGCGGACACACCTGAATTTCCAGGAGAACAAACTGCCATATTTAATTCATGCAAAAATTAAAAACAGTACCAGAGTTTTTTAGGTGTGATGTTTTTAAACTTTCTAAAGATTCTGAAATGTCATACACTGAGATTAACTGCTGAAACAATAACTGGAAATAAATACATCACAGACAATAATATTTCACTTTAAACTGCTTTCATGTTAACTGATTTCAAGTTCACAAAACAGGATCATTTGATAGAGGGTTTGCTTTTATGTTGGAATGTGAAATGTGTCTCTTTTATTCAATTTTTGAATTTGTAAAAATTTCTACATTTACAAAACATAGTTTTTTACTTCACAATTTATCAAAACTTTAAATAACTAATTATTGCATGCAATATGTGAAGCTTAACGTGGCTTCATGGCTAAAGGGCCTTTTTGACCATCTGATTGTCCAAAAACATAAAACATCAGATCTTATTTTGATCCCTGAGGCGTTTTTTTGTTTGTTTGTTTCGTTTTTTCTTTTCTGATTAAGTTTAAATTGTCAGTTATATAAAATTCACAGATGTGCCTTGTTTTATTCATTTTCTGAACTTAACATAAGTTCATAAGGAAACTAAAAAATCGAAAATGTGTTACTAAACTTGTTATGAGAGGGAATATTTTCCTCCATGTCGTTTATTCGGAGTGACATTATAAACAGAATATCCTCCTGATAAACAAGTTGTCCTGCCGCCCGCTAGAATAAAGGTCTCGAGGGTACAGTATAAAGTAAAGTATAAATGGCTAATGGTTATCGCTGGAGGTTCTGAAGAAAGATCTGGAGAAAGTGAGATGGAGTGGAACCGCGTTAATATGAAGAGGTTTTGTTGTAGCTGCACTGTTGGAGCGACTGTGCATACCGTGTTTGTTTGTTTTTAAGAGAATGGTATTTTGTGTGTATTGTTGTATGGAGATTTCTGCAGTAATATTAAACCTGGCATTTTCCTGCATTTATTTACCCCCGAGGTGCAATAACGACATTCGTGTGGTTTTATTCACTGAAACAGTAGAAATTCACCTCTTTTCATTATTTAAAATCAAACGGTTTCTGTTACTGTGCCTTCAAGGCAGATTTATGTAAATGAGCTCTGTTCTGATTGGCTTCCTCATTCAATAAGCAATTTGGACTGACACGCTATTGCTTAAGAATGAGGAGGCGGAGCTAAAGTGCCTCAGGTCGTATAGATGAATATCTATAGCGAATATGTAAAGGTGTTGATTTTTTATGACATTACCAAGGCCATAAATAACATTTGCATAAAGTGGTATTAAGTGGTACTTTTTTGAAACGTTGTTTACATACGTCTTTTTTTTAATAATACATGTGCGTTTGTGTGTGTGTGTGTGTGTATATATATATATATATAT
>JBBPCX010068482.1:0-12198 GCA_037974365.1 Hydrocynus forskahlii
AGAAAGAGAGAGAGAGAGAGAGAGAGACAAAGAGAGATAGAGAGAGAGAGAGAGAGAGAGATAGAGAGATAGAGAGAGAGAGAGAGACTCCACTTGACTCTAATAAACCCTGGCATATCAATGTGTCCCAAAAGTGTTTTATATACTCCCTCTTTCTTCTTTCCTCTTTCTCTCTCTCTTCCATCTCTTCTTTTGTACTTTTTCTTTTTCACTTTCTTTTTCACTCTCTTCCTCTCCCTCTCTTCTTTCATTCTCGCTCTTTCTTTCTTTTTTGCTTTCTTTTTCACTCTCTTCCTCTCCCTCTTTCCACTTTTTATTTCTCTGCTCTCTTTCACTCTTTCTTCATTTCCACTCTCCCTCTTTTTCTCTCTTCTTTTACTCTTTTCTCTCTCTCTTTCTGTTTCCCTCTTTCCTTTTTCTGCCTTTATCCTTTTTATCTCTCTCCTCTCTCTTTCACTCTTTCCCTCTATCCTATCTTTCTCACACTCTCTTTTCTCTCTCTCAATCTTTCTTTCCTCTCTTCCACTCTGCTTCCCCTCTCGTTCCCTTTCCTCTCTCTTATCCTCTTTCGTCTCTTCCACTCTCTCTTTCTCTTTCCCTTATTCCTCTCTTTTTCACTCTTTCCTCTCTTCCTCCCTCTCTCTCCGTTCTTCAGCTGTTTCTTCTCCGAGGTTGAAGCCGTTTTCATAAATAACATTCCTGAATGATCCCCCTTAACACACACACACCGACCCTCAGACCCCCGGACAGACACCCTGCAGCGCGCGCCGCGCGCGGCCCGTCTGAGCGCGTGACATCACGCCTACACACTTTTTACTGTCTCTGAAGAATTTTAAAAACTTTCTGAGCGCGAGGGACACGCACACACACTTACAGGGCGCCTGTCTTTTGTTTTCTGTTCGTAAAAACTTCAGCCTGCAAACCTTCTGCGCGAGGATCCCGTTCGCGCGCTAAACGATCCAACCGTGTCAAAACGCGACACTCCTGCACACCCGAGTCCGAGGGATTCAGAAGAAGTGAAGATGTCTTACCGTTCAAAGGAGCCGAGAAGAAACGGCTAGAGCTCGCTCCGTGGAGCACACTCACACACACTCATACACACACACACACGCCGCGCGCCCCTCCCCTTAACGCAAAAACGCGTTTGTTTTTTTCTCCACCCGTTTTCAGGCACCGCCTCCAACACCCACCCCCTCTGGTTCTAGCGTTGCCTAGGCGTGTCCCGGTCACGCGCACTGAATTTCACAGCTCTCGTGCAATTGGCTGAGCCATCAGCCAGAACTGCCCTGAATAACCAATCCCAATAAGGGGGGGCCGAACTGCTCGAAAACGGGTGTGAAATGAAACTGGATTTTAAACCTTTACCCCACAAGCGGGACCGAGACTGTCCGCAACGCAAGCGGAGTCTGAGAATAGTTGTGGATTGTTGTTGTCCTTCTTGTTTTCAGTCATTTTTTCATCCCGGATTTTAAAATAAATGCATGTAGCAATCAGAGCGCAGGCACTCGCGCGGAGGAATGAGAGTCACGCGCAGTTCTGAGGGTGTAATTACTTTAGATCGCCCTTGTATTGCAGTTTGTACAAATTAAAATACCTACACTGGAATTCAGGCATGAACCTCATTCAGAAACACACCAGCACTCAGACTACATAGTAATACCAACAAACCGTTATTATTATTACTGTTACTATTATTGTTCTTGTTATAATTATTGTTGTTGTTATTTCTTTGATAGCTGTAATAAACACACATAGAGGAACCACCAGAACCTTCTCAAATTATACAGGGAGGAACCACCAGAACCTTCTCATATCACACAGAGAAGAACCACCAGCACCTTCTCAGATCACACAGAGTGGAACCACCAGAACCTTCTCAGATCACACCGAGTGGAACCACCAGAACCTTCTCAGATCACACCGAGTGGAACGACCAGGACCCTCTCAGATCACACAGGGAGGAACCACCAAAACCTGTTCAGATCATACGGAGAGGAACCACAAGAACCCTCTCAAATTATACAGGGAAGAACCACCAGAACCTTTTCAGATCACACAGAGTGGAACCACCAGAACCTTCTCAAATCACACAGAGTGGAACTACCAGAACCTTCTCAGATCACACAGAGTGGAACCACCAGAACCTTCTCAAATTACACAGAGTGGAACCACCAGCACCTTCTCAGATCACACAGAGTGGAACCATCAGAACCTTCTCAAATCACTCAGAGTGGAACCACCAGCACCTTCTCAGATCACACAGAATGGGACCACCAGAACCTTCTCAAATCACACAGGGAGGAACCACCAGAACCTTCTCAGAGCACACTGAGAGGAACCACCAGGACCCTCTCAGATCATTTTCAGTTAGTAGTGACGTTTGTGTTAAGTTGGTTTATGAGATGAAAATCTAGATGTTATCAGTGCTCAGAGAAGAAGAGGGTCTTCAGTCTCCATTTGAAGACAGTGATGGTCTCAGCAGTTCTGATGTTCAGGAGAAGTTCGGCCCACCACTGAGAAGCTGAGAAACATCTTGATACAGGTCTTGGACCTTTGAGAAGAGGTTAGTGGAGTCTGGCTGATGCTCTAAGAGAGCGTGGTCTGATCCGTGGTCCGATCAAAGCTGACTGGTCAGAAGGAGCTGGGCCATTTTTGGATTTGTGGGCATGCATTGGAGTTTAAAATCTACTGGGGACCCACAGGAACCCAGTGAAGGGTTCATATTTGTGATGTCACACAAAAACCCACATATTGTGCATATGTCCACCCTCTTGGCCTATGGCAGCTTGGGAAAATCAAAACCAAGAGCACATGGAACACACAGGACAAGGGTCTTTAAGTGTAATAAAAACATGCACATGCAGGAGAATGTAAACATCATCCCACCATCCTCATTCAGTGGGTGGATTCTATGGAAAATAAATCGGATTACTGCAAAAATGAAAAAATAAAAACTGTTAGAACTACAAACACCTGCACACACACTGAGAAGTGTAGTGCTTGTGGTGTGTATTTGTGAGTGTAGTGGTGTTGTGGTGTGTGTCTGGGTGTCAGAGGTATTATGAGTGTGTGTGAAGGAGAATCTGTCAGACAGGCACCAACAGATACCCTGACATCTAAGATCTCTCTCTCTCTACGCCTTTCTCTTCTGTCCTTTCTTCTTTCTCCTCTCTCTCAGATTTTATTTTTCCCTTCTCCATCCTTCTTTCCTATGTGACCTCTCTCTTTGTACACTGTTTCTGTAGTGTAAATTTAATGTACTGTAGTGCATAATCCGGTGAATATTGTAGTGAATAGTGAATGATACATTGAATAGTATGATGTATAGTACACTGAATGGTACCATGAACAGGTATAGGGAAATGTACAGTGATCAGTATTACAGTGAATACCGTAATGAATACTGTAGTGAACATTACAGTGAATAATATAGAGAAATGTATATTGAATCACACAGTAAATAGTATATTGTATGTATACTATGTATTGTGTATTAGTAGGATATTAAATGGTGTGGTGAAATCTTCTGTGTATAATTGTTTCTAAGATGTTAAACTTGAAGGCTGGAGAAGATGAACAGAACCAGAAGATCTTCAGATGAACTCGACACTCTTCTCTGCACGTGTGCTCTTTAATACTGTATTGAACTTAGATTCACTGATAGCACTTTTATTTACCCACTCTTTCCCTGCCCTCTTTTCTCCCTCACTTCTCTCTCCTCTTCACTCTCTCTCTTTTCCCTCCCCTTGTGCAGGTGGGACCCCCTGCTTATCTCCCCATCAAAAAATCTCACTCGCTTCACTGGCAGAGAAACAAGTGTGTGTGTGCATATGTCTGTGTGTGTCTTAATAGGGAGACGGGCTGCTCTGGAGGTGTTAACATTTACTGCCTGATCTCAGATGAAGCCTGAGAGAACGTGTGTGTGTGTGTGTGTGTGTGTGTGTGTGTGTATGCGCGCAGACCCTCACCTGCTAGTAATAAGTTCAGAGACTCGGCCCATAACTGGCATTCTAGAACATTCTCCACATTCTGTTGCACCGGGAGGCAGGAAAACACACACTCACACATACACACACACACACACAGACTGAAGGCAGACATGTAAACACAATCATTCCCAACATGTCAAGGCCAAATGATTACTTTTAATCCCACACACATACTCTCACACACAATTCCAGTTGTGACCTGTGTATTAGATGTATTAGCAGTGTTACTGCTGACATGCACGGCCTGCATTAGTGTAATGGAACTCATTACTGTGTAATAACCACCATCCCCCCTGTAATCACACACACACACACACACACAGACCCACCCGGCTGAACGTGTGTTTTTCATTCTAAGTCCTAAAAGATCTAAACGGTTGTTCCTGAAACTCCCCGCAGGCTGCAGCCCCCCGGTGAGCCGAAGCAGTACTGCACACTTAATCAAACAATATTAAATATGGCAGTTATTATTGTTGGGATTATTATTTGTTGATGTTCTGAGGGATTTGGTGAAATATTGTTCCTCATTTCGTTGTACAGAATTCATTCACCACCAACTACAGACCTTTTTATTCTTCCCTCACCTTTCTTTCCTTTACTTCTCTCTCCCCCCTTTCTCTTGCTGTCTCTCTCCCTTTTCCTCTCCGCCTTTCCTTTCTTTTTTCATCCTTTTCTTTCTCTGCCCTTTAGCCTCCTTTTCTCTCTACCCTTCAATTTCTCTTGCTTGTTTTCCTTTTCTTTCTCTTGTTCCCCATTCTATTTCTGTCTTTCTCTCCCCTGTTCTCCTTTCTCTCTATTTCACCCTCCTCCTCTCCCCCTTTACCTCCTTTTCTTTCTCTCCCTTTTTCGTTCTTTCTCTACCTTTCCCCTTTCTTTCTATTTCTTTCTCCCCCTTCTTTTTCTCTCCTGCTTTTCCCTCCTTTTTTCTCTCTCTCTTTCTCTCTCTCTCCCTGAGGGCTGCAGGTGCTGAACCTGGCTTCCATTCCAAACCAGCAGGAGTTTAACTCTAACACTCATTAACACACACACACACACACACACACCCATCCACCCACACATTCACATATACAGACACACACTCATACACAGACACACACAATTATGCCTCACTCAGGAACACAAACCATGAGAGCAAAGCGCAGTAATTTAAACACACACATTCCACGCAACACACACACGCGCACAAACTCTCAACAGCCCATCAGTGTTTCTGATCAAAGAAGCAACACAAACATTCTTGTCAAAATGTTTATTAATTAAACATCCTCACACACATATACAGAAAAAAGTTCTGGAACGCAGAACAAGGCTCTTCTACTGATCCTGAGAGAGAGAGAGAAAGAGAGAGAGAGAGAGAGAGAGAGAGAGAGAGAGAGAGAGAGAGAGAGTTTAAGTCATGAAACTGAGGTTGGCTTCATGTTCCACCTTAAATGTGGGGACGAGAGATTTTGCAGGTCTTTCCTTCCAACTGCTATCAGACTTTATAACAAAGACCTTGCAGATGACCACACGCGCACAGACAAACAAACACACAACCAATACACCACGGTATTTTCTCTTATGTGCAATTTTACTTGAGTGCAGTTTTAGGGGTGGAATACTATTACTGGGTGAAATGTGCAATTTATAATGTGCAATTTTTTTGGTGCATTACTACCATTTTTGTCAATGCCTGTCACTCCATTGTGTACCTGTATGTATATATCCACTGTTCTTACATATATATAAACTTACATATACTCAGTGTGTACGTACATACATATACCTATCCAAGTTTACATATACATATACATATATATTCTCCAATACACACATCCATATTTTATATTTTTAGATTGTATAGTGTACATTTTATACTTTATGGTATAGTTTTCATTCTATTGTTTTTATAATTTTCACTGATCTTAGCTTTGTACTGTCCACTTTCTGCCAATGACAATGCAAAAAAGACTACTAAAGGTTTACCTTATCTTAAATGGTGCAGAACTTCTGGTAGCTGAGGTTTGGTGTGAAACTCACCATGTCAGAACAGACATCTGACTCTAAAACCAACCTCACAGAAAGTTATTCAAACAAATGGTTGTGGTTGCGCTGCCTGACGCCTGAGACGTTGTTCTACCAGTTTTGAGAAGCTTTTGATCCTAAAACTAAATAAATCAACTTGTGGTGGAGCGATACATGCAGGGTGGTCTGAAGCAATATAGTTCCCAAAGAAAAGTGAATGAAATGGCTGGATTTGTTTTGGAGACGTATGGTTCTATTCACCTCCACTGTAAAGAAATCAGAGTGACTACAATGAGCCATTTATACCAAACACACACTGTTGTTATGGGCGGTTTGGTGGAACTCCCTGTTCATAGCACCATAGTGAACAGTGATGCTAGGACCACTGGTGGTAGGTGACTTACTCTGTATGTGTGTTTGTGTGTTTTACCTTTACCATGCGTCCGTGAAGGAGGTGTGGTGTTTTAAAGTCATGCTGGCAGTTGGAGTATGACATGCCCAGACCCACCCCCGCTCCGAACACCACTGGCCACGAGCGTCCTGCACGCACGCGCGCACACGCACACACACACACACACACACACACACACAACTAAATACATTACACTGTCTTATAGAAACCACACTCAGATATTAAAACTGGTACCAGCCATCCGATACCGATACAGATGCCAGACTTTAAAAACAACCCTGCAGAGCCCTATTTCTGTTCACAGTGCAGTCATCATGTCTACTTTATATTTTATTAAAAATAATTAAACAAAAACAGCACAACTCACGTCTGAAGAACAACACGGAGAACAGAGCACCAACTCCCACCCCCAGAACTGAGACAGAGAGAGAGAGAGAGAGAGAGAGAGAGAGAGAGAGAGATGGGGATAGAGAGAGGCAGAGAGAGAAGGTACATTAAAAACATGTTGGTAAATGTTTTATTTACAGCGACTCAAATCAGACTTGTGGAGTCTGGACACACACACACACTCACATACACTCACACACACCACACACACACTCAGGTATAGTCACTCTGTGTGCTGGAGTGAGTTTGCCCAGGGAGGTTGGGGGTGCAGTTGGTCCTGAAGTGACCTTTGACCTCACAGCACCTGCCAGCCAGATGCAGAGAGAAAGAGAGAGAGAGACTTTCTCTCACATTCTCAGTCTTTCATTAATTCTCTCTCTCATATATATACACACACAAACACACACATGTGAGTTTATACATCACAAAAACAGATCAAAATGCAGCCCAAAAAACATCCTCTGACCAATCACAGCTCCAGGTGAGTTACTGGGTGTTCTGATGAATCGAGGTCTTCGTGTTACCCAACAAGAGTCTCATTGTTTTTAAAGGTGTTGGTGAATTGGTGCATGAATGGGCGTACTAACCTACTGAAGGCAGAATAAGGAGATATATTTTAAAATTATGATTTGAAATTTGGCTGTTATTTGTAGCTTATTTTCCATATATAGATTGTATGGATCGGATGAATACATGTACCATTTGAAACAATATTTACACTTTTAAGCCTTTTTAATGTCAGATAAGTGATGATATGGGTGCTTTAATATACTTAAAAGAATCGTAATGTGTGTCAGTAAAATCTGATTCTGATATTTTGTCCATATCGTGCTCCCCGACTGGATCTGCCTTGCGGTGAAAGTTAAACCCACACGTTTGTGATTTCTGACTCATTTCTGCAGCCAAACACACTGAGGCCCGTTACACAACCTGCTGATGTCAAACACACACACACACACACACACACACACACACACACCGCAAACACACCGCAGAAACACCAAACAACATTCCAGCACTCAGCCTGATGGAGAGAAAGACCACAACACTCACGCTCTCTCACACACTCTCTCTCTCTCACACAACACACACACACACACATTCTCTCCCTCTCCCCCTTTTCTCCCCCTGTCCAATCAAAACTGAGAGAGCTAAAGGCTTCAAGATTTTGCCTCGTCTGAACCAGCTCACCTCTCGCTCTCCTTTTTTCCTTTTCTCTCTCTCTGTGTCCTTTCACTCACTCTGGTTTTTCTCTTTCCTTTTTCCTTTCTCCCTTCTGTATCTTCTGTAACACTCTTTCTCTCCCTCAGTCAGCGATCACTCTTGCCTTCCCTTTATTCCTTCTTTTTCTAGTTTCTTTTTGTTTTCTTTACTTTCTCCCTCCCCTTCTCTGCTTCTTTATTCTACTTCTCTTCCTGTCAGCCTTTGCTCTTCTTCCTCTCACTCTCAATCCCCTTTTCACCCTTCTTCTTATTCCCTTTTATACCCCTCCATGTTTTCTTTCTTTCTCTTCTTCTTTCCTTCCCCTTCTCTCTCTCTGCTTTCCTCTTTCTATCCATTTCATTCCCTTTCCACCTCTTTTCTCTCTTTCCAACTCTCTCTCATTTCCTCTCCCCCCCACCTCTCTCTCTGTCCAGAACAGCAGGATCAGACTGCCAACTATGTGCTGCTCCACAATACCCATAAAGCCATTATCAACAGCCCCGAGGACATTATTACACTCTGACCTCTTTCTCTCTCTCTCTCTCTCTCTCTCTCTCTCTCCCCTTTCTCTCTTTCTCTCTATCCTGCTGTTCTACCTCTCTGATTTCACTCAAAGGTACATAAAATTAAAGTGTCCGTCTGCTGTCAGGTTTGTTTTCCTCCTTTAGCTTTAGCACCATCACCATGAGGATAGCATACAGTACCGTGCAACTTCTTTATATTTTGCTTTGAAGCACCTTGTTTGTGCAAAAATACAATTTTCTTCCAGTAAAACCACCTTATCTTTGGAATATTGAGTAGTTTCAATGAAAGAAATGGGGACAAATGTTTTACTGCGACTGCCTGCAATGTGCCTAAAGATACAAGGAGCCTACTGATCACCGCCTGATCATCTGAAATCATCTGCACCGGTTTCTTCACTGCTTCAGGCCTTAAATTTGATGTGCTTTATTCTACTTGAATGATTCATAGGTCACTGTGTGGTTTAACTGATTGGCCGAGGTGTTTTTAAAGCGCTCATATTCTACCTTGTCTGTCTACTTCATTTTTTCCCTGAGATTCGATGGGTTTGTGAACCAAAGAGTTCCCAATTCATCCTTACATGACCATTTTCAACCATATAATTAAGTAGTTTCTTTAAGACTGATATATGTAAATTGGCAATTTTTTGATTGGTGGCTCTGAATTGCAGCTCATTCGAAAGACACCAGGCAGAAACACTCCTTAGAACTTTAGCAGGAATGGGTGGGGCTTAAGCTGCTGTCAGCTGAAAAAGGTGACACATGGAAATATGCAGGATTTGTGACATCACAAAAACGTATTAGAAAATGGGCTGTTTTTGCGACATATAAACTGTATGGACACTTTTTAATTCCAGAAAGGTGATTACTTAAGCCCTTTAATGAACTGAAATGCATTACATTCTCAATATGTAACAGTAAAATCGCAATACTGATAGTCTGTCCAGCTCGTGCAGCCAAAGTTAGCACCATGCTAATTGGTAGAATGTAAGGTCCTAGCTATGTTAGCAGCATTGTTACAGCTAAAGAAGCAGACTTGTCCTGACTGATTGACTACATTTGGAGTGAAGGGGGGGGATTTTGTAAATTTGGTTTCTTGCCAAACTATTCCTTTAGAATTGTTCATAAAAAAAGCACCCCACCCCCACCCCCCACCCTGCTGTGAGAAATCTTGGCCGCGTTCGGTTTTGTGCTTTCAGGACGGGATGCTTTACGATGTGGCGTCTGTGAGGTGAATCGGTTCTGCTGAGAACGGCTCATTAAAACCACATGTGAAGATCTGAAGGCCCAAAGCCCAACACCACCCCCGCCTTAAAGCACCACCAGCCACTGGTGTACCAGGCTTAATAAATTCATACCCCTCCCTACTATACATAAAAACAGCCTAATCTGCATGTTTACTTGCTTTTATTGTGTTGTCTAAAAAATCTCTATAATGCTTATAATTCAGCGCATGTAGAAACACTGGTTCAGGGTGTGTTTGGTGTGAACATGTTCTTTGTAGACTCTTTCTTTACAGTGGAGGTAAATGGAACCGAACATCTCCAAAAAAACTACAGCCATTTTAGCGACCCACAGTGAAGCTCCATGTGTCTGAGTGTTATATGGATGTTGATAATAGTAAAATAGTAGAGAATCTTAACTAAATCCCTTTTTTTCACTTTGGGGACTTTTTTGCCTACATGACTTTTTAACACCCTACATGTCTATCTCCACCATGAATGTGTTTAGTTTTAGGACCAAAAGCTTCTCTAAACTCTAGTAGAACAAAGTCTCAGACATCAGGTGGCGCAAGCATAATCATTTAATGGAGCAACTTTTCTTTGAGGGAGATTTTAGAGACAGACGTCTGGTTCCATTCACCACTACTGAAAACAGTTCTGACTCTGAGTTTCTCTTCATTTATGTCTTAAAGAGTGCATTCACAGTGTAATTATAAGGAGTGCTTCACCCTGAGTTACAGCCAGACAATCAGAAGAGTGCTCATTTGCATATACCAGTAATAAAGGTACAGTAATAAAAACAGCCTGATTAATTCTGAGGGTAAAGAGAGGTTGTATAAATGAATCAGGGCTTTATTCAGTGAATAAAACCAAAAAACGAAGTGGGGAAAATACATACAGGACAACGCAGGATATGGGCTCTTTAATGTATGGGTGGTGTGTTTAACAGTGCGGACCTGATCAAAAGAGGAGGAAAGGTAACGGTGATGGGATTGTTTGGCCCGGCTGCCCCAGCAGAGTGTGGGGGGGGTGGCTGTTAATCTTCCTGCTGTTGTTGGAATCAGCCAGAAAAAGAAAACAGTAAACTGGAGAGTAGAGAACCTTGTGAGGAAACAGCGCAGATTCAGAATATGTGTGTATAAAAGCACGGGAGGCCATGTTTAAGACTGTAGGACTTCCGGTTATGGCGCGGTGCTGAGTGAGCGCGAATCGTATGAGCGTACAATCAAATTGTATTCTTTAACCCAACAAATGCTGGCAAACTGACTCTATTTTAGAATCTGATACATCTTAACGTTTCAAGATGCCACCAAAACCAACTAAAACTACACAGAAACAAGTCAAACCGACCGTACCTGGTGAGGCCGAGGCAGATGCTAAATCCAACGAAGCTAATAGCGAGGAGGGAGAGTCAGGAGTTAGCCAAGAGTCTGCAATTCTGGAGGCTATCCACTCGTTGAAATCGGACTTTGCTGTGCGATTTGATGGCTTGCTCCAGGCGATTAACGGAGTGCAGTGCGATCTTAAAGCTCTCACAACACGGGTAACAGAGGCCGAGGTCCGGGTAAGCACCCAAGAGGATAACGTCATGGAGTTGCAAACGCAAAATTGAAAACTGCCATAGAATCCCTCTCATCCGAGGTCGATGATCTGGAAAATCGCAGCCGTCGGTCCAATCTACGATTGGTGGGAAATCCAGAAAAAATTGAAGGGAAGGATATGTGCGTCTTTTTAGAGAAATTGCTCCCTGAGATCCTCGGCCTGGAAAAGTTTTCTAGCCCTCTCGGTGAAGAAGGATCTTCGCCATCTCAGCCTCCCTGAATTGCGTTATGGCATCTTGCACCCAGCTACTTTGTGCGTGACATATAAGGGAAAGCGTTACTTGTTCGACAATCCTTCAGATGCTCAGAGGTTTTTGCAAGATCTGAAAGACAATGTTTAGCAGGAGGACTTAAAGAAAGATGTTTCTCTTTGGGGTCAGTTGCATGAACGTAAGCAAACTTCTGCTTTACTACTGATGTTTAAACAATATATATATATTTTTTTTCGTGATGTTGGGTTGACATCCCTGACAGTTGCGGACTCGTCCGTCGTTCAGACAAGCTGTTCCTCTCCGTGAAAGGATCGTGGGTGGACCGGCGTAGTTCCATGATTAGGCTCTTTCGAGAAGGCCTTGGGAAGTGTTTAATCAGGGAGGGGAGGGGGCGCGATGGTATTTCATTTGGGGAAATACCTGTTTGTTGGTCAGTTGTTCTGTCTGGCTGTATTTTACTTTTACCAAAGGTTTTTTTTTTTTTTTTTCTTCTCTCTCTTCAGTCGCAACAATAGTCTGTATACTTATTTTTGTACTTTTAGCAAGAATGAGAATATGCTGTACACATAATAATGGCTCCCCTATTTGATATTCATTTTACATCCTGGAATGTAAGAGGTCTCAACAAAATGGTAAAGTTAAAACA
>JBBPCX010068483.1:2500-12197 GCA_037974365.1 Hydrocynus forskahlii
GGACAGTGGTTATACCACGCACGCACGCACGCATGCACACACACACACACACACAGTGAACTCAGTGGGTTGATGAAGGACATGACTAATGTAACTCTACTCTCCATTGTTGCGTCTTCGTCATCAGTAACCTTCTCTTCCTCCTAATGCGCTTTATATTCCATCTCTAATACCTCTGTGTTTAGGTGGTGCTCTACACAGGTGGAAATAAATGATTTTGTATACAGCCTTATTTTGATTCAGTCGCATGATTTTGCACAGGTGATGCCACTGTGATCTTAAAGTGATTATTTGGCCTAAAACAAACATTTAACACATGATTTGTTGTTCTGCAATTTTCTGAAGGGTATCATTACATCCCTCAGCCTCATTGTTTGCCAGAATTCACAAGCTGTCTGGGATGTAGGCATGTTTACAGTAGAAAAAGTAACAGTTACATTATTTATATTTGATTTGCGTCTCCCTAGTTTGATCCCTGGCAGTGCCACAGCTATTCAAGGCAAGAAGTCCAACAGAGTACAATTCAAATTTGCCAGATAATCATTTTGTCCAAACTGACCCTGTTTTGAACATGTGTGTAGAAATGTGATTAAATCATAATAATAATAGTAATAATAATAATAGTGTTAAAAGGTGTTAAAAATATACAGAAGTTTATATATTCCCAAGGAGAAATTAGATTTGATTCTAAAGGTGACAGTATAAGGGGTTTTTTTTGGTTTGTTTTTCTTTTTTTTTAAGTTTGTGATTTTGACCCAGAGCTGAAACCCCAGATTCTTCTCCCTCTCTCCCCGTGCAGACGGCCTGTGGGACGCATCCAGTGTGCGGCTGGTGAAGCTTGGGGTTCTGCCAGTGAAGGCCCTGCTGGCTGTCGGAGATCATGTGTGGGCATCGTCTGGAGGACAGGTTTTCATCATCAACACCTACACGCACACTGTGGAGGCAAGTGAACACCCACCTCCAACCGGTTCAGAAATGAGCGACGGGTTAGGTTTGAACTCTCAAACCACAGACTTATAAAAACCAATAGCCTAGTCACTGGTACACGTTGTAATTTTACCAGATCGCTACCTTGTCTGTGAGAGAACAGTCACTTGTCTGTGACTATTTTTGGAGAAAAGTAAGAACAGTTTATGCAGGTTTACCCCGGAGCTCCAAGGTGTGGTAGTAAAAGCTTATAAGTCACCAGTTAATCATCATAGTGATCATCGTACTTTCAAGTGATGTCCAATAGACGTGTTTAGGTGGTTTCTGCTGTTGGATAATGGACAAATGGGGAGATTGCATAATGCTGGTGAAGTTTAGGCTTCTATTGCTTGTGATCCTCGTAGCTTCAATGCAGACCAAAGGAGCAAACTTCATACACCAAACGTGTCCTGGTTGATCAGTTATGTTTGGTGCAGACAGTGCAGTCATAAAGATCACTGACTAAATGGAAAGAAGTGGAAAAAAATGAATCATGACAGACTGACAGTTGTGCACATCATTAAAGCCTTTAAACAGAAAGATGTCCAATTTGATGGTGGTTTTATTCTGCTTTGGATTAAATGGCTGGAATTTGAGCAGAATGTTTGCTTTCCTCCTCCTCACGGCAGCCTGCAGCGTGGAGGTTATTTTAGCCAGCAGGATACAGGTGGGCGTGTGTGCAGCATGGGTTCACACTTCTCTTGCTCCACTGTCCCACGCAGCAAGAAACCAGGCAAGCTTCAGCATTGGAACAGCTAAATATTCCCTCAGGCGCTTCCCTTTACTGAAGAAACAGGAGCATTCTGAAGAACCTGAATCTTGTCCATATCTTGGGCTTTGTTTTAGGTCCAGATACCTTCGGAAACAAAACCGAGTGTTCATATCAGAGGAAGGCCCTCACTGTACTTAAGTCTACAGTCATTGTTTTGATATAATATTAGGATGTAATAACGGTACTAAATGTAATTAGGGTGTCAGTTACATTTGAATTGAATTTACCCCATTCCTGTTAGTACATCTATTATTCTAAGCAACAATGCCATGTTTTGATTGGTTTAAAATGGTGAACTTCAGTATAGTTTACCATGGATGAACATCTAAAAGGTCTGTTAGTTTGATTACATGTTGCTCACATTCAAATGTAGACTTTCAGTAGTCCCATGTGACCAATAGGCTTAATAATGAATGATAAATTAAGCAATAGAAACTCTCAGGTGTGTGTTTGTGTGTGTGTGTGTGTGTGTGTGTGTGTGTGTGTGCGCGCATTTGTGTGTAAGTGCGTGTGTGCAAAGTGTATCCTTTTTCCATTTGTTTCTCGATTGCTGCAGTGCCAGAAATGCTTTGATTTTTATTCTCTCTATTGCTACTTCTCCCTCACTTTTCCTTTCTGTCTTTTGTTGCTCTCTCTCTTTTCTTACGCTATCACTTTTGATTCTGTCTCTACCCCCTTTTCTCTCTCTTTCTCTCTCTCTCTCTCTCGCTCTCTCGCTCGCTTTCTCTCTCTCTCTCTACCCCCTCCTCTCTCTTTCTCTCTCTCTCTCTCTCTCTCTCTCTCTCTCTCTCTACCCCTCCTCTCTCTTTCTCTCTCTCTCACTCTTTCTCTCTCTCTCTCCCTCTAACCCCTTCTCTCTCTTTCTCTCTCTCTCTCTCTCTCTCTCTCTCTCACATACTCACATTCAAATTTAAGACATCAGTGTAGGTGTCAGAATAGTAAATCCTTATTTGCTTTGATGTCTCACACACACACACACATACACACACACACACACACACACACACACAAAATCCTGCTCTCATCAGTAAGCTCCTTACTGTCCCACCTGTTCCTCTCACAGTGGAGGCCTGTCAGCAGCACGGCCGGCACTTAAAGTCATTTATGATCGCTCACTTACATCCTCCAGCCTCACGACTGCACGCATCACTTTTTATACAGGTCCCACCCAGCTGCCCGTTCTCTCACCGCAATACCGTATAGATCACAGCATGTTCAGTGTTTATTCTGAGATGAGTCAGACGAATGTAACTATGATTGCACCATCAGTCTTTTCTACACCTTTAGCCTTGTTTGACTTGCTGAAAGCCATGCACTGTCCTGAGGACGTACACAGGGAAAGTCTAACACCCAGCAGGAGCAGAAGCCTTGTTGTTGCCGTAAAGGAAACCAAAAGATAAAACTGGCTCCAATTTCCACAGACCTAGTCCATCAGCTTCCTTAGTTTAGCACTGAAGCTTTAAGGCTAACATTACCAACAAACGCTCAAAACCTCACAGATCTTTTCCACAAAACTTCTCTCAAGCTGCTCAAACTACCTCCAGCTCTGTTAAGGTGGCAGCAGCTTGTGGAACAGGACACAGTATGACTTTCTACTGATGAGATCAGACATGCTGGTCTATCTTTTCCAGCGCCGCAGAAAAGCTGAAAGCTGCCTTGCTTTAGGAAAAGGCTGTGATTTCTCTCGAACTCTGTCTCAGTAGTTACATTTTAACCAAACACTGAAGCCCTTGGCCAAGCTAATCATGAGCCTGGTGTTGAATGCTGCTTGATGAATTGGAGCAGGTGTGCAAGTGCTTGGTTAAGTAAACAAAAGAATTTGGCCAAAGGGTGGAGTGAACATGGAAAACTTGATGTTATAATCTGCGCTCAGATAAATGAGTGTACTGTGGAATTTTTATGTGTGTGGTCATTGCTTTTGCTGTAATTCCACTTCCCACTTTAAGTTTATAGGTGTAAAGTTAGAGACTGTAGCCTGTACAATTTATCATCTCCTCCCTTTACCTACCTGCGTATGTATGGATATATGTGTGTGTGTGTGTGTGTGTGTGTGTGTGTGTGTCTGTGTGTGTATTTTTTTGGTAGGCCACTGTGTTATTACTCACACTCCATACTGTAAAATCAATGTGTGTCTGTGGACGTAATGTAAATGTATTTAAACGTGTGTACCCAAAAAGTAGAGATATAATAAAAATGCTGTTTTAGGTGGTTTCTGGTGATGGCAATGGACGAATGGGAGAATTGCACAATGCTGGTGAAGTTTAACCCTGCTCTGGTACCATTAAAAAAGTTACGGTGTTGGCATTTCCAATTTTTGACATGCATGTGGAATGATCAAGAACTCTTGTCGCTTGTCTAAAAATAGCAAATGCTTTCGTCAAGAAGCTGTGGACAAAGGAAAATAATGTGTAATAATTGTCAGTGTTCAAGTTACTGTTAGTTCTCGAAATAGTCTGGACCGAATCCAGAACAGCTTGGGTTGAAATAGGAGAAAAATACTTATGTTACACTGAAGGCACTATGGGGTCCATTTGACCCCACACAGAAATAAAAAAAAACAAAACAAAAACAGATAAACACAAAAAGTAGCAAAAGTGTGCTACATTGTTAGGACGGCTTTACAAGAAAATGCATGATAAGGGAGGTCGCTGCTCTAGATGGTTTCAAAACACTTATAGTTTAAACAGAGCTGGGGTCACATAGACCCCATGGTACCACAACAAGGGTTAAGCTTCTACTGCTTGTTAGCAAAATTAGCTTCATAGATCCAGTGCGAAACTAAAGAAGCAAGTTCATGACTGACTATGTTTGTGGCAAACAGTGCAGTTCTAAAGATCACTGAGTAAAAAAGAAGTTGAAAAAAGGAATTGTGACAGACTGGCCGTGGTGCACATCATTAAAGTCACAAATGGAAAGATGTGTGCTTGTCTGTGGGTGAAATGTAAACATATATTTACATATGTAAACCAAAACTAGAGATATAACAAACATGCTGATTTTTTTGTGAATCAGTTTCCAGTTTGGGCTTTGCTGAAACATTTAACGTATAAGTGTAGATGTAAAAGTTATCTTATGACTAATAAAACCTATTCCATGCAATGTGACCCATTATTTCATAGGAATGGACAGAGCCAAGATACGATTTTGGACAAAGAGACACTGCATGTCACATACTGTGTGTTGATGTATAACTAAGACAGAGTGTATATTAACACATATGTGACAGTACCTGAACACTAGCAAGGGAGGGTCTATAAAAAAGTGGTTGCTGAGTGTACACTAAATGCGCTCTTGTGTGTTGTGCAGCACCAGTTGGAGGCTCATCAGGAGGAGGGTATGGTGGTGTCTCACATGGTGGTGGCTGGAGTGGGCATCTGGATTGCCTTCAGCTCCGGGTCAACCCTCCGACTCTTCCACACTGAGACCCTTGAACACCTGCAGGACATCAACATCGCCACACCTGTCAACAACATCCTGTCAGGTGAACATATCCAATCACATGTTTGGAAACATGAACGGTTAGAAATACTACTAGATAACACAAACCCAATCAGCAGTCTAGGCAGCTCATTTTAAGTAGCGTTAAATACAAACAGATCAGACTAAACTAAAACACTCTCAATAAATCCTGTTATAGCAGTACAATGCTTCCTGCATTAAAGTTCATAACCCTGATTTGTCCCATGACACTCCTCAAAATGGTAAAGTATAAACCTGTCAACAAAGGGTGGAGTGAACATTGATGTTATAATCTGCGCTCAGATAAATGAGTTTAATGTGGAATTTTTGTGTGTGGTCATTGATTTTGCTGTATTACCTACATCATCTCCTCCCTTTAAATAGCTACGTATGTATGTGTGTGTGTGTGTGTGTGTGTTAAAGTAATTACACACACTTTTAAACACACCTCTAGTGTAACAATATCCTCTACTTTAAATAGAGATACCTCTTAACTGTTGTAATGGACACCATTTGACAGCTCTCAGGTGAATACACAAACCGCATGGGAGTGTAAACCCGTCTAAAAATAAACTTAAGCCCAAGCTTATCCCAAACCAATTGATCGTTTTAGTAAAGCGCGTTTGCCAAATCTATAAATGTTAACGTAGGATGAGGTGGGCTATACCTGTCAATCGCACCTCCAACGACATGTACTATACTCTTGTGGATTTATAAACAACAGGTTGAGTAAAAACAGTACAACATGCTCAGCAGCAACAGTTAGATTCACGTCTTTTATACCCCCATATACTCAAACAGCTCGTCTGGTAAAAAACGTCAACATTCCTACCTCTACACAACTGTACATCTTTCAGGGACACCCTCACAGGTGATTATACACCTGTACAGCGCTCATCAACTGGTAAATACAGAGCTTGACAGACATTTTTATAGGCCTACATATCTACACCAGGTAAGATGATTCTCTTATATCTCAAATATGGAGCTCACCACACCTGTAAAACTGTCAACATGTCGCTCTCAGGTAAGTAAACCTCTCAGCAGACACTTCTAAACCTGTCAGCTGTTTAATCCCCTCTGCCAAAGTGCATAATGTGGCTTGTGAAGAGTCTCCTCCACAGCCTAGTCAGTCATTCTCATAAACAAAGACCCGCCTGTAACCTATAATAAAGGGCTTTGTCCTGGGTCAGGTGACCTCATAGGCTTTGTCTCTTTGTTGTATGTGATTTGTGGTTATGTAATCATCTTTAATGCTTTCATGTGGGCAAACAGAGCTCTGAAAACTGTTAATCAGTCACAACAGTTTTACATTTGATAGACCAATGACCCTTCCCACATCCAAAAACACCTCCCTGTGCTCTCTCCTGTAAACATCTCCCGCAATGCCGTTCCCAGTCTGGCCTAAGAGAAGATATTTTGTTGAAGCAATAAGCCACTCGAGGTTATGCATACAGAACGTTTACAGCCTTAAAAGAACATAAGGTGAAAGTTCTTCTGCCGAACAATGTAGTTCATTTACCCTAACAAACATCTTTCCAGTGATACAATTCATACTTTGCCTCCTTTCACTCCTTTCACTCTTTAATCAGCCGTCGGAGGACTTCCGATACATGCATGACCACATCCGGCCTGAGGAATGGAGCTTTCTGTGATCTGCCTTGTTTTATATCACTGTCACCATATAAAAGAAGTTCCATGCCGGCCTTATTGTTGGATGTACTATGTTCTTTCCAGCTTCAGATTAGTAACTGCTTATTGACTTTAAGTTTCCCCAGTTAAAGGGGAAAATTAATTTTAGGCTTTACATCATGTTCTTTTCATGTCAGATGTCAGCATCAAGACATTAATTGACCTTAAATGGTTAACAGTAAATGATTGCCAAGCAGCATAACAATCAAAGATTATTCCATGAATAAAAGGGTTTTTAATAACAACATGCATAATTTTAATATTCTTACTGCTACATGGGTGTGTCAGGTATATTATAATGGTTTTAATTTTAAAATAATAATTTCACAGTTCAGTTATATAGCTAGTGCTGTTTCCCAGAATGCCATCAACTTGCAAGTGGTTTAAACTGAAAGCAGCAGCAACATTACAATGATGCTAAGAGGCTGTTATATATATATATATATATACATATATATATATATATACATATATATTCTGTTTATACACATTTTCTACAGTCTTAATACTTCTATTAAAGGGTAATTCCAATTGTTCATACATTCTACATAAATAAGTGGTTTAAAGTGTGAAAGGTCTTTCACACCTCAGTTATTTGATTGTGCAGGAATTTTAAAAAATTTGCCTTGAGCAGAAAAGACATCAACATAGCAGGAAAAACGTGTCTTCAATTGAAAACAATAGAAAAAACGTGCCTCGGGTTCTCAGACTCCAAGCTTAAGTTTTAACACTTAAATTTCAATGTAATTTACAGCCTTAATTTTATCGATTAAACATTTAACATAAGATAAATAATAAGCATGTTTTTGTAAGAAATGGACACGAGTCTCCATCACATACAAACAGCTGTGTGGTAGTTTAATGATGTTTGGATGATGTTTGGATGCCCTCCAGGGGATTTGTTGTCACCAGCAGGGTCGCTCATGTGTCTCCACATGGCCATGTGTGTATTACATCACAGGATTGGGTTTTACTCTGTTTTGACCTGGTGTTTTTTAATCCCTATGACTACAGTATCTGTTGGTGTGTGTGTATGTTGAAGAATGAGTGATGGCTCTTCTCTTCACTTCCTTTTTCCCCACTTTCATCCCTGTGCAAAGTGATTCATTAAATTTGCTTGACTTAAATATACGTCAGTTCCACATTAATAAAATAGATTATGTCTCACTTTTAGCACAATTTGCATATTTTGCTTATTTTTATTTTTATGCAATGCGTAACTTCTTGAATGTAAGGCAAGAGATGCATGACAGAATGTAAACAGAAATCAGAATAGCTCTGAATGTCAAAATAACTGGATCTCAAAATAACGTTAGCAGCTCGTTCAAAAAAGCAGTCAAGATTAGAGCCAATCCAGGATTTTGGGCTGGAACAATAATCTGTAATCTGTGTGTTTGCATAATCTATTCTTTCCAAATCCTAGGCCTCGGCCTGTTTGAGTTTCAGCAAAAGATTCCCTTCCCTTCCCATCACGCAGACTGAGTGAGCGCCAGCAGACGCATCCACACAACCCTAGCATCAGTCTCAGCCTGCATATAATAATTAGCTTGAATATAATAGTGGAGCCTGTTCAGACTGTGGTGAATAAAAGCATACCCACCAGTATGAATCAGTGTTTTGTGTACCTTATGGGTGGGGACTTCAGTTTAGGCTCAAATAACTTTAGACTACTGTCTGTAGGGGAGATTAACACTGAGTGTTAGGATTTCGCATTAAATTGTGCATTAAACTGCATTTATCTTCTTTGCAGCAGGGGCCGCTTGTTCCCCCTAATGCTTGTACCTTTTATCTAACATATACAGTCACTAATGTTTCAATCTCGCTCTTATACATGAGGACTTGGAGCTTTCCACTTTGCTGTTGCTGTTTGATTTATCCACAGTTCTTCCATGAGCACCGAAGGCATCCTGCAAAGCTATAACAAATTTGTGATGGCATTGCGATGGCTGAAAATATTGTTGATTTAATCAAAAAGCGATAAGTAGAAATTTGAAACCTGTTTTCGATTGAGAAGGCTAATAGCCGTTAAGTCACAGTAACTCATAGCACGCAAGCCATTGGGCTTCAGTGTGAACTATAGGTGCCTTGAAGGGTCACTAGTGTCAACTTCATTTACTAGCATATTTCACTCAGTCACTGGTGCATGAACCTCAATTACTAGTAAATTTCACTAACCCACTACTATATATTTCACTGACCAAGTGGTATATTAACCCCGGTTACTAGTATATTTCACTAACTCACTACTATATATTCCACTGACCAAGTGGTATATTAACCCCGGTTACTAGTATATTTCACTAACTCACTACTATATATTTCACCGACCAAGTGGTTTATTAACCTCAGTTACTAGTATATTTCACTAACTCACTACTATATATTTCACTGACCAAGTGGTATATTAACCTCAGTTACTAGTATATTTCACTAACTCACTACTATATATTTCACTGACCAAGTGGTATATTAACCTCAGTTACTAGTATATTTCACTGACCAAGTGGTATTTGAACTTGAATTACTTGCATATTTTGCTCAGTCAGTGGCACATGAACCTCAGGTATTGGTATATTTTACAAACCCACTAACAAATATATTAACCTCAGTCACTATCAGTAGTTTACAAGTTATGCATTATGACACCATATTCCCACGCCTTGAAGGGCAGAATAGCGCTACAGCTTTATTGGGATATTATCAGCAAGACTGAGGAGTGACTGACTGTTTGTTGTGTGTGTGTGTGTGTGTGTGTGTGTGTGTGTGTGTGTGTGTGTGTGTGTATGTGTGTGTGTGTGTGTGTGTGTG
>JBBPCX010068485.1:0-12195 GCA_037974365.1 Hydrocynus forskahlii
GGTCGGGTTGGTCCACAGTTAGTGATCCTGTTCCACTACGGTTCTACTGCACATTATGGCAAGAACCACTTAATGAAGTAAAAAAAAACAACAGTCCATCATGACCTTATTACAGAACATATTCTGGTCTGTTTAACTCTTTTTTTGTTTACTGCATAATTCCATGTGTTCCTTCATTGTTTTGTTTGTTTTCAATATTAATCTACAATGCAGAAAATAATAAAAACAAAGAAAAATCATTGAATGGGAGGGTGTGTCCAAACTTTTGACTGGTGGTGTAAATATTTACACTTTTTAATCACAGCTATTCATTCACGTCTATCCGGTGGCACCACATGAATCTCTGCACTGAAAGTGCTGCTCTATCCCTCAGGTCTTACCTTCTTCTTCTTGGTCATCTTCTTGGAAGCATCAGCCTTCATGGCCAGCGTGATCTGGGGCTCCACGCGGCGGCCGAAGGGCGACGGCAGCGTCTCCTCCAGCTGGATCTTCTTCACCTTGGGTTTCCCGACCTTCCCTTTGACCAGCTTTACACCTTTCCCCTGACTCGCATTCTCTCGCTCCTGCTCCTCCACCCGCTGCAGTGAGGGACGACAGAAAGAGCGTCAGGACACACGAGTGTATGAACGCCCCCACACTAACCAGATGGTGACCTGGAGATGAGGGAGATGCCTCTGTGATCAGAGGGCTGTGGGTTTGAATCCCAGGACTGCTAGAGGCACCACTGAGGTACCTTTGAGCAAGGTTCCGTCCCCACTGCTCGCCGCCAGAAACCCACTGCTTCACTTGGTGATTGGGTCAAACGCAGAGAAAGAATTTCACACTGTTTACACTATGTGGTGTTCACGCAAGACTATAAGGGGCCACTTTACTTTACTTAATTTTACTTTAAAAAAGCCATACTGGGCATCGCCTCTCTCCATATTTGAGCAGAGAAAAACAGGATGCTCATTTCAAGTCAGGTACATATTTTAATGGAAAACTATTATGTCTAGGGACATCATGTTGAGTTAAATTAAATACTGACTTCAAAAGTTGCTTAATGGTTTAAATACTAAAATCCATGTTTTACATTTGTAAATTTGACTGAGGTGTCTGTGTTTGGTCCTGCCACTGGTTTAGTGGACACCAAAAATTCAGTACTACTTCATTTCTCCACATTAAAAATTTCACGTGTGAAATCACTGTTATTAAAATGAACACCAAGAACTGGTTGCTGTGAACAGGCTCTCCTTCACTGCTTCACACTTTAAATTCTCTGTAATTGGATTGTAGCTGCCTTCAAAAGACGAGGACGAGAAGATCAGTAGGAAAAAATAAGAAAAAAAGAGGAGGAGGAAGAAGAAGTAGAACAACAACAACATTAAGCACCTTCAGATTTAGACCTTCACCTCACACTGTAAATTTCTATACGGCTTCTAGTGGAAAATAACATTATACTATAAGATAATCACATTAATAAAGGCTTAAAGCGAATTAAAAGATTTCTGCCTGAACTGTTTCTTTGTGACTACAAAACAGGCTTCATGATTTTATGACTGCATTTGGCCGGCTGAACAACGTTTAAAAATAAGAAAACAATTAGTGATGGGCCGATCCACGTTTTTCCAGTTCCGGTACGTTTCCGATACACAATCTTGGCTGAATCATCTAAATAGTTCAAGTATTATGTCCATTTTAACAGCAACAACTGTGTAAAAAAAAATAAAGTGCAAAACTAATACATTTTAAATGACGTGAATTCGGAGACACGACATGGGAAGAGTGTAATCTCACCAGTTCTGTATTTAAGGTGGACCGGCCGAGTTACGAGATGCCCACCTTTAGCCTCGTCGTGTTTTGAGAGATAGAGAGTGGGGGAAAGGGCAAAAACAGCCAACAAAACACAGAATAGTCCCTGAAAGAGCCCCAAAGAGGTCTTGAGGGAGATCTAAGAGTCTTCTCTGATATTCCTTTCGCTTTTGGGTTGTCTGCTGTAAATTTGTTGCGTTATTTGCTGTAATTTGTTGTTGTGAAATCTCTGCAGGTACTTGATTAAATCTGTTGTATTGTAGGACGCAACCGTACTTCCACCCCTCGGCACGCTGGCTTTACACAGTAGCCGTCTTGCTTTTCGGCGTTTCCAAACTCTAGTATCTCCAAACGAGCGACATTTTGTTCAAAACAAGGCTCGCTCAGATTGAAGTTGCCGTAGGTTCTTGGTCTGGGGGCGGTGACGCATCTCGTATTACAGCGTCGAGTTTAAGGTCCAGCGCGAGCTGCGAACTGGAATATAGAGATCGGGGCTGTCTGACCGATATCCGATATCGGATTTACGGCTATATCAGACCCGATACCGATATCATATCGGATCAGGCCCATCTCTAAGAACAACATATAACGGAAACATGCTACGCTTTATGTTACACTGTTACAGTCACGCAACCTCTACGACCGTCTTTCCCCTCGAGCCTACAGGTTCAAACATGTCGCATTATGATGTCACCAATTTGTGTCTGAACTGAAAGATGGATTTCCAGAGTGATTCTGAGGGTACGGCGATTTCCTACAATGCACTTTCCTACAATAGTCTCATTACAGATCACTAAATATGCTAATGTGTACTAAAGTGCATTGAGTGTCTTGTTGCTAAGCAAAAGACTGAACACAGGCTATTGATAATATACAGGCAACACAGGCTATATATAATCTAAACTGGTTCTCTCAATTTTCAAACCAGGCACTATAAAAACAGCACGCAGACTCTTGATTTACCGTCTGTATTTACACCCGAACAGCCGAAACTGGTAACCGGTTTAGGGGTGAAAAGGCAGAGTCGCGATTTCTCCTGCCAGCCAGAAAGTAGATGCTTGGTGTTTTATTAACTGTAAAATGTGTAAATAAAGTACGTTATTCACTCATACTGGTGTTGGCATGTGTCTTCCTGAGCTATTTTAGCCTCAGCTGAGTGCATGTGGTGTGAGCACTCACATCAAGTTCCTCAATAAATACAGCAAGGTCTTCTCTCCACAGATCCTCGGAGGATTTTCTCTGCAGTTCGTTCAGTTCTCCTTTCTGAAATGATACAAACTCCACATTAGACTGCAAACAGCTGTATTACTGAACAACATAAAGCCAAAGCGGCTCTCAGCAACTAGGACAATGTGAGCATAGTGAACAGTGTGTACTGTGTGAGCAAGTTGGAATACAGCTCGCGGCCTCAGTCTTTCGGGGATCTTTTGGGGAACCGAACTGATAATTGTTTGTGGAAACACCGCAAATTTAAAGAAATGTCAAATATAATTTGTTATTTTTTTTGCTTTCACGTGGCAATATATATTTTTTCATGCATTTTAGTCCTAAATTATTAAGAAAAATATAATCGACTAATTTTGTAACATAAATATTAGCGTAAATTCAGCTAAATCTACATATAAAATATAACTATAATTTTTTGATACTGTCCAGAGAACACAAAGCGACCATATATATAGTTTCAGCGTGGAACATCGCGTGTGTGTTCTCGTGTTTTTCGTTCTGTTCTTCTTAAAGCTCTAAGATGTCGCCCAAACGCCCGGCACCTTCTGTATTTACATTCTAGCACTGCGGGAGACAGCAGTTCAGTGTAAACGGTACAGTACGGATGCGGGTTTACCTTTACATTTTCTTTAAGGGTAATGTATTAAGCTGAGCTTAAAATGAGATTTAACTGTTTTGGGAGCATATTTGGGGCATATTTAGGGTTTAGACCACAAAAATAGGCTCTTTTTTTTTACCACATCACAAATTTGCAGTTTTTCACAATCTGCTTTTTGGAACGTATCGA
The DNA here is from genome assembly GCA_037974365.1 of Hydrocynus forskahlii. Classification (NCBI taxonomy): domain Eukaryota; kingdom Metazoa; phylum Chordata; class Actinopteri; order Characiformes; family Alestidae; genus Hydrocynus; species Hydrocynus forskahlii. The sequence goes on from JBBPCX010068485.1 coordinate 3,806, forward strand.
CTGAACTTTACTGTTCTATAATAATCTCATGATGTTTTGATGTTCTTAGGATCAAGACGGTTCTCACACTAAAGGCCTGCTAATGTGTTAGATTCTATATGAAACTACGTTTCAATTATAGACAGTACAAACTACCCCTATAATAATGCACAAAATTACATTTTAAACCAAACTGTACATACCTTCGCGTCTCTCTGTTTGAGAAGATCATCCACCTTCTCCTTGGTCAAACACCACAGTGGCATGTTGAGGATGTAGTTAAAGTTTGGTCCTGATGAGGAGCCAGAGTCAACTGAGCCGTCACTGTCATTGCCATCGCGGTCCTCGTCCTCTAACGCCTTCGTGAGAGCAAGATGAGAAAACGGGAACAGGAGTTTTACGTTAGGGTTAATAAATCAGATCCAAGTACTTACGTGGGGTCCAGACTCAAACAGGGATGAAAATGATCAGGCACTTTTGCTATAATGTGAATGTAAGTGATAGTTTAAACAGTATACCTTCTCCTGGGCTTTGTTCCAAGCTGCCACAGGGTCTGATTCATAGCCCCTCTGGACCAGCATCCGGATTAGATCTCTCTTACTCTTGTTTTCTAGAAGACAAATAATTCAAAATTACAGTGAGCAAACTATAAGGTGTTTGGTACTGCTGAGCAGGCGAGAAGCAGCAACAAAAACTGCACTGAAAAACACTCCGAGGGTTTTGTGAGGGTAGCCTGAAGCACATCAAAGCAATTTAACCTCATTTATCTCAGTCTCTACTGAGAACAGCGAAGGAAGGAAATTAAAGCACTATGACCAATTCACATCCACCAACTATACTGATATTCATAAATGATAAAACCCGTTTCATCATGAATTTAATGCCGACAATGATAGGCCGAGGGCTTGAAATTAAAACAATGATAAACTTTTTACACTGCAAGTGCTCCAATATGGTAATAAAAGTCACTTTAATACACATGGGCTTGCACACAAGAAGTCAATGAAAAAAATGCCCACTCTGATGGGCACAGACCTCTGAGATGAAACTGCTTACTAAGATTGCCACAGCTTTGGGCATCTCACCTTGAACAGAGAATTTAAACCGGATACCTGTGGTTGCGTGTCCTAGTTTGGATCAGTAGGGGCTGTAAAGCTAAATGCACATAGTAAGCAACTGTCCACTCTGTACAACAGTGAGTCTTTTCGGAGTGGAATATTAGAGTGAAGTTAAAGTGAAGTGACCATTCCGTCATACGTGAACACACCACAGCACGTCATTCTTTTTCTGCATTTAACCCTTTTAACCCATTTAATAAGTGAGGCAGAGGGCTGCCGCCAACGAGGGGCGCCCGGGGAGCAGTGTGTGGGGACAGCATCTTGCTCAAATGTACCTCAGTGGTGCCACTCACAGTCCTGGGATTCGAACCCACAACCTTCTGATCACAGGCCCAACACCCTAACCACTAGGCCACCAGTTAAACCAGACACCATTAATACCTTCAAACACATTGTGTTTGAAGCCATCAGTAGCAAGTAACCAAATACAATCTTCTTGGCGATTCATTTAACAAAAGTACGTTTTGGACGCGGACACACTGTGTTAAAACAGTTTGTGGCTAGTTGTTTTCTAGGTCAGTTGAAAACTCCTTTCGAAGTCAATGGCTCTCAAACTCCACCCAGTCTGGTTTAAGACTGGTCTTCAGTGTGCGAATGATTAAGTAAAGTGTTAAGACCCACTTAACAGAGGGAAATATTAAATTTAAAAAAAGCTTCTAAGGTGAACTTTTCTAAATGAACAACAAGAATTAAGCTCATCTTACCAATTGAAACCTTTCCTTCAATCTTCTCCAGCACAAATCGAGCCTGGTTGGAGAGTTTCGCTGATTCAGCCCCTAGGCTGCCGACAAGCCAGTCTTTTCTGAGCTTGTAATAATGCAAGCGCAGCTCAAAGAACTCCTTCAGAATGTCCTGCACAGACTCATAACGCTTCAGACAGCCCATGTGATCAAAAAGCACCTAGAGCACAAAGACCAAACAGAAAGGGGGGAACACTGTTAACTTTCTGACTTTGAGAAAACTAAAGAGATCCTCAGTGCAGCACAGAACAGAGAGTAAATCACTGATGAGCAAGTAACCATGTGCCAAAAAAGATGGAGATGTGCTCCCGGGCCCTTCTGCACATGTGCAACTCCACAGTATGGAGATTCAGAGACACGCCCACAAATCAGAGCCACGCCCATAAATCTGTGCTGCCTCTGGACTCCGGCAGCTGGAGAAACTTAAAGGAAGCATCTTTACACAGAGTAACATGAATCGACAGACTGCTTATAAAATAAGCACTATACATATTATTTGCCTATTTTACATCATTATCAGTCTTCTATATTGACTATAAACTATAAACTTTAAAGGAGCATTTTTCAACAGGTTAGCCTGAATCGACAGACTGCTTAGAAAATATATATTTAAAATACAACATATTTTTCTCGGATTATGCATATCATTTGCCTATTTCTCATCATTATCAGTCTTATAAACTGACTATAAACTGTATGAACTTAAAGGGAGCCTTTTGTCGACAGGGCAGCATAATTCATCAGAACTCCCTGCTTGTATGTACAGTGTGTTAAACTGCAGCTTATAGATGGCCTGAGTTCTATCGTTGTTCTTGCTGAAATATTTTTTCCCTCAATATATTAGGTCATATTTTGATTGCTGTATCCATTACTGCACATGAACTGTGCAGAAACAGTTATTAAATAAAAAAGACGCTGAAAGTCTGTGATGTTGACTATTCATTCACTCATTTGCCTTAAACTCATACATTTTTATTACTTTTACAGGAAAAATTTGTGGGATTAAAGTCGATTATTTTTTTAAATCACGCAACACCCCTAATATAAACGCCTTATTTGTTTCATTTGTTCGGCCATAGTCGCTGTTAAACAGAGTTTTACTAAGAGATAAGACCTTCAGTACTCAGTCGGCACACTTGACTGTCATTCAGAAGTCTTGGTTTCTGTTACTTACATGTATGCAGACGCTCACAGATGTAGGTAAATATATAATAAAAAATTTTGCCCAGGAGTGTGACACCACATTTTCTATGCATTTGTAAAATGTAATTTCAGGATAATTAACATTTTAAACACAGCAAAAGCTGTAACAACAGCAATGCAGATCTGTGAGCATTAACACTCGATGTGCTCTCACCATTGAGTTGCAGGTAAGAGAAGACTGCAGCTTAAAGACTTTGTGAAGACCTGCCGCCTCAGCCTGGGCGAGCTTTTCCTCCGTCATGCGGACCACGAACTTCACCGTGGTGTCCGTGTGGTACTCCTTATAGTCCGAGATCAGTGCCGGCGTCTTCTCTGTGCCCTGCAGCATGGGCTCCAGCACGGACTCCTTATACGCCTACACGAAAGAGACGGTACAGAGTTAAGAGTTTTGTTAATTTAGAACGCGTCCATGAGCTCACAGACCTGCCAACCCTGGGAATTATTATTTTTTTGAGTACCACAATGGTGGGCGTGGCCTGAGTGTATCGCGCTACAGTTAGCATCAGCATAAGCCAACTCAAGTCTGGGACCAGAAATATATTACTGTTAAACAAGATGAAAGTGTTAAGACAACCGTGTTATACGTCTTAGGAATGATATATTTTGTTGATGTCTGTCGACTGTGGAAAGAAGCCAAAATCAGACCTGGACGAGCCCCGACACCGGCACCAGCGCAGTGGAAACGGGGGAACAGGGACGAGTTTCAGTTGCAAGTAATGTGCATATTTCTCCCCACCTCCAATCTTTACTATCTCTTTTCTCGTCCTTTTACTGTCTCGAGGGCGCGTGTGTGTGTGTGTGTGTGTGTGTGTGTGTATGTGTGCATACTGTGGTGCAAAAATGCGTGCCTGCTATGCAAAATGCGTACAGGTCGGTAGGTCTGAGCTCATGAGTCTTTCTATTTTTCTGTCCCTATTTTGATTCATGTCAATATCGGCTTTATGTCAGTTAAATATTGAACATTTCCTCAAAACTATCCCCAAATCCAAGTGTTTCCGCTGAAGCTGACAACTGCAACGTAACTGAAAAAACAATATATCATATATTTTTGTGGTTCTCCGCTAAGATTAATGTAGAGTTCAACAGGTTGTGTTCAGTTTTATTCCTGGGCTGCTTACAACTCTTTAGAACGGTCTATATCTCTGCATAAATATGACGTGTAACATCATCAAATTTTCACAGAAGTCCATCACCAGCTCTGACGATGCTGAAAACGTACCTGAGTCCAAGTGCGAATAGGAAGCTCTGTAATCTCAATGCTGTTCTTATCCAGGACGGAGACCTCGCCACTGACAACATACTGGTTCTGCCCCAGCTCGTGAATCACCCCTTTAAAATTCTTATAGCTGGGCAGCTAGGCAAAAAGGCAAAAAGAGGGACAAAGAAGTTAGAACAACAAACAGTGATGCATCCTAGATGAAGGTCAGAAAACATATAAACTTTCATGAAAATAGTATAATATTTCATTATATTTATAAAACTACCCAGACAGCCCTTTTAATTCGTAAACTGAATCAAGTGTTGGTCAACAGTGTATAAAACAACAGTGACCTGCACATTTTACACAGACACACTCCCACACATTCCAAAAGCAATAACCAGAGATAAATGATGCGGTCTCTTATTTTTTTTCCATAGCTGTATGTGAAATAAAGCTTTTACCATTGGTAAAGGATCCTGGTGATCCAGCATGCGGTTGATGTTGTTGACAATTTCTCGGGGGTCGTAGTTGGGGATCTTGCAGGCCCAGCCTGTGCCGATGCCCTCGGCTCCATTCACCAGCACCATGGGGATTATGGGTATGTACCACTCTGGCTCCACTTTCTGGTTGTCATCATAAAGGAATTTCAGCAGGTTGGAGTCGACGGACGGAAACAGCAGCTTGGCTAGGGGACTAAGGAGGGGAGAGGGGGAAGGAAGGAGAGAGAGTTCCATATTAATAACAAAAATAGTTTTGAATGCATTGTTTTTGCTCTAATATTCAGTAACATCTTAACTACAGTGTGAACTGTAGCCCAGTGTGCCAACAGTAGTCATAGTATATTGTCCGTCGTTATTTTGGCCACCAAATTGTAAATGATAAGAAAGAACAGGAATTGCAAGTGCTTTACCATCTGAAGCTGTGGTTTCTTTGGTCACTTAGTCTTTTTGTACATGGTCGTTTTGCCTGACCGCCTACACTATTGGGGCTGAGACACAACAGTGTCCTACTTGAGGCCTGCAGTCGTTTTTTTTATTATCAGACTCTGCCAATGTGACCCAATTATTAAAGAAGCAGCTTAGTTTAGATTATCGATAAGAACCAAATATACACCAGGCGAATAACATTTCTGTCCAACATGCAGTGCAGCTTCAAACCACACACACACACACACACACACACACACACACACACACAGAGACCAACTTACCTAAGCATGGTAAAAATGTAACGAGGGCTAGCTGCATCTTTGCCTCCATTGATACGCGTTCCAAACTGACCGAGGGGCTGCAGGATATTTACGTTGTTGCTGCCCACAAAGTTCTGGGCCAAGTTCACAATGGTCATCATCAGAGCTTGCTGAAGAAAGAAGAAATATAGTTCAAGAAATAGATCATTTTGCATTGCAAAAAAAATCATAACATAACTTTTCACCCATTTGTACATCAAACAGATAATTCAAGGTTGTCAGCAGGGTCATTCTAGCTCAACTCAACAAATATCTGATATCGTCTATCTCAGACTTTAATCGTTTTGTGGTATTTGCCTCTGGGCCAATGTTAAAAAATCCAAAATTTCTCTGGCCTAGCTCATATAGTTTGGATTATAGTAACACTGGCTTGACAGTTTATTAGATTTTTCCTTTGTTTTCAAAAATGCTCGATTAGTCATTTTCAGATGCCTGTATCTTTGCTTTTTTATATTTTCACCACCCCCTTCAGAATCTGTAGCATTTGGTGACCTGTAGTGCACATCTCTTGATAGATCAGAGAAGGATACCAAGTGGAGCTTCATGCAAAAAACGTTTGGTGACCATACTGACAATACTGACAGAGATACTGCCTTTGGAATACCAGTCTTAATTGAAAAGGGAAACATATTTGGAACTGTTTATCTTACACCGGCTACAGGATAAAGGCTAAAGAAATGAGTATCCTGGTGCCTAGGTGTCACTGCTGCAGGGATACATGCGTTTAAAATGGCAGATCAAGCTTTTGTTCGAACTAAGAAACAATCTCAGTAAATTCCAAGGCAGTTTAAACTGTGAGCTCGGTCAGAGACATGCTGGATTTTTCATTCTGGCTCGGGGCAAATAAAATGGCCCAGCATGGCTCAGCTCTGAGATGGTCGAATGTCGACCATTTGTTGACTTGCGCCAGAACGACCCAACATCAGTGCAGTTGACTCTCTTTCTCTTTCTCTCTCTCTCTCACACACACACACACACACACACACACCTCGCCATGATGGTATGCCGACATCTCCGCAACTGAGCCAGCCAGCTGAGCCACCTTCACCTCCCTCTTATCGTTCCTCTTCATACAGGTGAACAGCACCTTCCTTTGACCTGGCTTCAAACCTACACACACACACACACACACACACACACACACACACACACACATTTTAGCCATGGAAAATTAGTATTTTGAATTTTTGAGTTTGTCACACTGATTTTGTTCTCCACACAAAATAGTTTAATCTGAACAAAACTGCACAGACAGACAGATAAGTCCCAGTTAAGTCCTATCAGTAATGACAGACGAATAATGAAAATCAAAGTATTGTTCACAACAGACACTACAGGTTTCAGACAGCCTCATTCGTTTACGGCGATATAAACCATCAACATAAAACTACTACAACGAAAAGGGCAGACAAATAAAACCCCAGGAGACACACCGTCAACAAGGGACGGAATGGATCTCTCATTGTCGGAGTTGGAGAAGAGAATCAACTCTTTGTTGATGAAGTCGTTGTAGGACAGGTGTCGTGTCGCTGTACCGTACAGGTATTGCTGCAAAATGAAAAATTAAGAGAGTTTTCTTTACAAGATGAGCACAAACACTGGCCCGCAATTTCAGAAATACTGTTTAGCGAAAATTAGAATCAAACATCAAAGGCATTGTCAAATAAAATAAGCAAAAACGTGAAAATGCTGAAAATCAATAGCTTGTGCTGACTCAAAGTGGTTCTTTACATAATTTAACGGAATGTTGGAATGTCACTTTAACGAGGACTAATCAGACTCCAAGGGTAAAACAATAGAAAAGAGTCTTCATGAGTGTGCTAGAAATAAAGAATCATTCTCAGAAATGACATTTTCTCCCAGAGGCTCTGTCACTCATTTCCACCAATCTCCTAACTGTGCTGCTGCTGCTTGTTACGACACTTAATTTGAAGTATAGATGACTGAGTGCCGGATGTGATGGGACTCGCCTCAGGCAGGCCGTGCAGCCTCCTCTGGCGTCTGTCTTCCATGAAATTAGTCAGCCATTCTTTTCTGTCGTCCGTCTTCTTCTTGCTGAAGGCCTGAAAACAGGAAAAAGCAGAGACTACTACCACACCATCACCTCATAGACCATCAGTGGGAAGAAAACATCCAGAGAAGCCAGTAATTAAGAAGCCTCAAGAATTTGAAATCAGAACTGAAAATCAGATGGTGTTTCGTATTCCATATAAAACATCCATGAATCTCTTGCTCAGTCTGTCCATGTTTCATAAAATTCACTATAATCCCTGTTCCGAAGCACAACACGCCCTCCAGCCTTAATGACTACCGACCTACTGCCCTGACATCCTTAGTCATGAAGGTGTTTGAGGGTCTTAAGACCACACCTGCTCCTCCTCAGCACCACCAGCCCAACAGGTCATCAGAGTTCACGGTGTCACGTCGGCTTGTCTCCACCGAGAGAGGGAGGCGCGAGTGCGGATTTCCATACTTAACTTTATTAAGGAATGCAAAGAAGGCACGAGGGCCAAAACACCGGAAAGCCAAAACCCAGGAGACTGGCTCCTAACATAAACTCTAGATATAAATGACGGTGGACCGACACATGAGTCCAACACAGAACGAACTAGACACCAGGACCAATCCGAACCCATAATCACTTACACAGAAACACCACACAGTTGTAACTAATGACACAAACCAAAACCTGATGCACACAGACACAACGTCAAAATAAGAGTCTATTCAGGACAGTGCGGCCTCTCGTAGGGACGTCACAACACCGTGTGTCCTCCGTGTATCTAGGGCTGAAACGTTTATTCAAGTAACTCGAATAATTCAATTACAAAAAATGATTGAGGCAAAATCTTTGCCTCGAGGCTTCATTTAATTTATGTCACCAAAGTCCATCTATTTAA
>JBBPCX010068486.1:0-12195 GCA_037974365.1 Hydrocynus forskahlii
TGCCAAAACCATCTCCCCCCACCTCACTGTCAATGACCAAGATTTGCACCCGTGCACCAATCCCCCCCCCCCAAAGGGCCAGAGGCTTTGCAAGCATGCAGCAACTCATAATCCCCATCCACCCCCCGTGAGACGTAGACCATTGCATCCCCCCACATTAAAAATGCTTCCGGTGTCCGGCTTGTTTCCCGGACAAGCCAAGACTCTGCACACCATCGAGACTTTGCACACGCGCACCAATCCCCGCAACCCCCACCCCCATAGATGTTTGTCACTATTTTGGATGCCATTTCCTTGCAACTCTTTCAAATCTACCCCTTCCAGTACCAGACTGATTGATTTGGCCCTTTTCCTCTTGTAGCGATACCACATCCTGCTGATCCTCACAGACGGGGTGGTGACGGACATGGCGGACACGCGGGAGGCCATTGTGCGGGCTTCTTACCAGCCCCTGTCCATCATCATTGTAGGGGTGGGCAACGCCGACTTCACTGACATGCAGATCCTGGACGGAGATGATGGCGTCCTGCGTTCTCCCAAAGGAGAACCTGTCCTGAGGGACATTGTGCAGTTTGTGCCCTTCAGAGATTTCAAAACGGTGAGCCGTGTCCTTGGTTCTCACTCGATCCCCTGCAGTCACTGGAAATGGTCACAAATTGCAGCCTTTCTGCAGTTTTGATGCATGAACACTCCAAGCATTTCATCTGATGCACGTCTGAAAAAGCCGTACCAAGACAGGGAGGCAGCCAGAGCCGGTCACTACGAAACTAAACCCCTTAATTTTACCCCTTAAAATTACCTTAATTTTGACCTTAATTTCCCATACAAGAAATTAAGGGACATTAGGAGAAAAAGTGCACAGATTAAGGCTGATTAAGGGGTAAAAGAATTTTCCCGTACTTTTTCTCATTTACCTCTTAAATAATAGAACCTCCTGAATTAACACCTTAAATTTAAGATTAAGGCGTTTCAGACTCATGCCTTAAATCTAATTTTAAGGTGAAATTAAGGGGTTGGTTTCACAAATGAACGACCACTTAATTCAAATGAAGGAGGTTGTGTATTTTCAGGGGTAAATTAAGGCAGAGTTAAGCGCATTTTCAGTCCATTGTGTTTCGTAGTGAGTGGTGCAGATGGGCTGAAAAGGTTCATGGAAAAGTAAAGGGGGCCTGTAAAGGGGGTTTGGTCGATATTGGTCTGTAAAGTGCCCACCAAGAAGTTACCCTAACCCCATCCCATTATGAGAGCTAACATATAACACTTTTTAAGAACAACATCTACCTTCTTTATTTGTATATTGTTTCACAGATTCTTCCCTTGGCCTTTTCCAGACACTGTAGTCTAACTTCGCCCCCCAAACACCTCCCACCACAATCCCCAGAGATGAAAAGATTGGGCACCCTGTATTAGATGCTGTGAGGCGGTTTGAACAAGGCCCCTCATACCTCCAGACCGGAAACTGGATATTTTAGATGCTGGAAATATTGATTCAGCTGCCTGAACAGAAATCTTAGAATCTTCTTTGTGTGATCAGTCAAAAATATGTGCAGTGGCATCATTTAAAGGTTGTGTTGCGTAATAATGAAAAGGCAAAAGTAACTATTTAGTCGCTTTACATCAAAGGATTAAGTCTGCATCTCTTTTTTTTAGGCCTCTCCTGCTGCACTGGCGAAGTGTGTCCTGGCCGAGGTTCCCAAACAGGTAGTGGAGTACTTCAGTCACAAGGCCATTCCTCCGATGAGTCCTGTGTTGGATTCTGCTCCAAACTCCATTGCCAACACCCCAGATTAACATTTTCATCCTGAGCCCTGACCTCTGTTGGGTCCCTGCACACCTCCCCCCAGTACAGGACGGGTGAGAGCGTGGTCGGAGGAGGGCCGCCACAGAGGAAAACCACCATAAAAAACACTACTTTGTTGTGCCGGTTGCCTTTTTTTTTTTTTTCCCGTTTCATACATAAGGTGTTAGACCAACAGAGGAGATGGGTTTTGAAGGCTGGATTTTTTTGTCCTGGGTCTGGCATTGTGCCTGATGGAGTCTTTTTCCCTACACCTGCTGTACAGGGCCAATGCATGAAGACATTAAGGCCAGTAATCTGCACATGCCTCCCACAGGCCTCCCGCCAGAGTCCTAGACCTTTGACTGTTGTTGGCTCTCGACAACTACTCTGCAAAGACCACCTCTGATTTCTGGTTTTTTTTATTTTATTTTAAATCCTATGTCCTTTCAGGGCTTTTTCAGCCTTTGCACCGCCTGCCCTGCTGTGCGCATCTTCTCTGGCCTTTTTTTTCTTTTTTCCAAACCGCTGAGCTCCAGGCCTTCTGCTGGCCTTTCATTCTCCTGCTTCTGGCAGCTATTTACATGATCACGTGTGAAGAGAATCACAGTCATTACCTAAAATTGCACAAGAACAGATGAAGCTAAAACATCTTTAGAGGATTTGTAAATGTGATATGTAGATGTGTGTCAGAGATAACAGTATGTTCAGTAGTTCTGAAAACACGGACTCTTTTTCATACCAAGGATCATTGTTCTCGATGCTGTGCAAGCCTTCCTTTGCATGGAACAAGTCAATTACTTTCTACATTTCTGCTTTACCATCACATCGTGTTTGTGTTCAGGTTCTAGATGTCTCACAGGATGTCCCTGAAGGTTTAGTGAACCGATCAGTCTGTGTGGAAACCTTATTCTGTGAATGAACAGATTCCTCCCATTGAGCGTCACACAATATAGATCCTTAGGAAACTGTAGAAATAAGCCAGTGTAACATTATTTTGCCTGAAGTCTGAAGTGTGTAACTAAGTTGATTGTTCCAGTTGCAGGCTAATGTATTTTATGCCTCTATGCATGATAATAAGTGACCTCAGAAATTGTGGGGGGCGGGATGTTGCCACCAAATAACTATTTCTTACAAAGATATGCAGGCACAGGAGCACACAGGCAACTGTATCTCAGTTATTTTTTTTCTTTTACCACAACAACTGCATTAACATCAGGAAAACCAGGTTAAATCTAACCTGGAAGAGACAAAAATATGTTTATTTTACCGGTAAATTTCACAAGTACACTGTGTACTGTAAGAATACTGTTCAATTGTACAACACAAATTCAGTGTACTGTTAAGGGAATATTCCAGCATTTTACAACACCAATCCATTGACTGCTTTTATAAGTGTGCTGTAATTGATCAGGTTTCCTGTTAAGTATAGGAAAACGTGTTATTGTTCCTGGTAAATGGCCATGTTATTTTGCAAATTAGAGTGATTAGCAGAACTAGGCCTTCAGTTCGGCCCTAAAATGTCAAAACATGGTCAAAAATTGAGAAATAAAATATACAGTAACAGACACTTACGGGATTCTCCTAGTATATTAGTGCTAAGCTAATTGCATTGGAACATTTTTTGTTCTGAATTAAATATGGACATGTGAAGCTTCTGAAAGACGTTCCATGTTTCATGCGAAACTTATATATATGAATAGACATCTTATCCTGGATATAGCATTTAGGCCGCCACTCGTATTCACAGTATGTGACATAGCTAAGTTGCATTTGTTTGCTCAGTAAATCAGTCCCACCCATTAAAAATCAAAGTGATTAATTGATTCCTTTGTCACTTCATTCGCCCTTAAAGCCAGGCCTGAGCAATGGTAGGGCAATGGTAACGCTATCGTTTCCAACCAAAACACAAAATAAGCTGAAATAAGACCACTACAAAATCTGAAAAAAAAAAACCCGATATATCTTTTAGTTCCTGTAAAGGGTTCCTGTAAAGGCCTAGGAGGCCCTTAGGGCTCCCTTCTGCTTGAAAAATGCTGGACTACTCTTTTAAGATGATATATAAAAAAATTCTCTTCAAACTAGTTCACCCTAATTTAGAAATGACTCATAGACTCTGCCTTGTTGTTAGAAAACTCCGCAGCTGGAGGATATGCGTGTAGACAACGAAGTACAATAGCTTGCTGCCAAGGTGCCCAACCCGAGGCTAGGAGAGCTGTGTGTGATACATAACAGAAGTAACACACAGAACAGAATAAGATTAGGCTGGAAATAAGGAAAGAGCCGCCTTGTAATTTCACCTTGTGTCTAAAGGGGATGTTACAGAACATTAGAACAATGCGAAGGAAATGCAATGGCTGGCTCCAATGAAGGAAAATCATATTTACGAACCCACTGCTGATTTATAATGCATCCATTTGCATGGGAAAGCTAATCAAGCCCCTGTTTGTTTTCCGTAGAAACCAAGTAATGCGTCTGACATCACATGGTTGAGCTTTATCAGTAAACGAACCCAGAGCCATGCTAGCATGAGTAATCATGTTAGAGACACAGCTCATGGTGCGACACTAAGTGAAAATATGTATGAATTCTTTTTTTTTTTTTTTTGCGAAATCGAAACCAGTTTTCGATGAGTGAATTCCTCCCTTGGATGTGCTTTACTGGGTATATTATCATAGAACAGGATCATACAATATTCATGGTACACGATGATTACCATCCTAAGCTGTTGGTCCAGATGGCAGCGTGTTGGGCATCCACCACCATATCTTTAGAAAATAGGCTTTGCTTTTATACTTGCAGCATAAAGCTGTAAAATACAGATAGGCCTTGGCCTTGCCTGGAGCTGCCTCAGACTCACTCTTCGAATGATGCAATGGCATGCATTCCATCTGCAGAAGGAAACGCGCAGCACTGACACCGGCACGCCACTCGAAGCCATCCTGCTTAGTGCGGCTCCACATATGACCACAAATGAGCATGAACTCCAGCTTCCCACTCGCTCCCCACAGCGCTCCGAGCTGCTTTGAAGAGCAGTGTGCTTGCTTTCGCTTGGCAGGAGAGATGGATTCACAACAGCACATATGCGATCAGATGAATGTAGATGGCAGGTAGGCTTTGATCTCCACATACGGACTTTGTTCTCATTAAGACAGTGCATCTAGAAATGTTGGTACTGCTGGCTGACCATCTCCCTTCAAACGAAGTGTGACGAAGGATCGGGGGCACGAATTCCAATTGCATCTCTCGTAGTGAACGGTGGACTTGTAAATTGCATTTTGATAAGAGCCGTTAATTTATCTGTTTACCTCCGTTTATTCCTTTACTTGTTTATGCATTGTGTTCTGGGCGGCGCTGCATGGCCACAGTATGCTAAATCACTTATGTCATTATTTGCCTCTGCCCTTTATTTCAGTGGCAGTGTCCCGCTTTCTCTATAAACACATACACACACACCATGGACGCCGGAAGCATTTTTTTTTTTTGGGGGGGGATGTGGGGTGTTGGGTGCGTGCAACGCTTTATGCCTTGGCTGTTGTCCGGGAGAGAAAAAGTGGGGGTGATGAAACGCATGATTTTGAAAACGAATGATTACTTTAATGGTTCCGGCGCCCATGACAAACACTATATGGACAAAAGTATTGGGACGCCTGACCATTACATCAACCGGGACTTTGATGACATTGCATTCAAATACATAGACTTTAATATGTAGTTGGTCCCCCCATGCAGCTACAGCAGCGCACAGAGCTCTACGTCTCAGAGAGAAAAAGTGGGGGGGGCGGAATGAATGATTTTGAAAAGTGGAGGGGCCACATCCGTCCTTGCTGTAATCGTTCCGGCGCCCAAGACACACACACACACACACACACATACATGCACATACTCACAGAGGGAGGGACTACTCTCCTTTTAATGTTTCAGTAGAATATAGATTAGCCTGCATCCTCAGGTCTCTCCATACCATTTGGCAGAGTTGCGTATGAGCACGGAGGGAGCAAGTCTCCGAGATGGGAGTCATAAAGCCAGCATACGAAGTGGGCGAAGAGACATTTAGGACAAAATTCTCTCTGGGAGGCATGCATATACATCTGTAAGGTCGTGGGACCGGATGTGCTGAATAAATGAAAAAGACTATCATTGTACTTCTGTGTGTGCTTACTGCTCTTGCCGCTCCTGTTATTGGATTATGGCAAACTGGGAAATCATTTAGCAGTTAACCGCATTTTCTGAATCCTCTGCTGCCGGAGGGAAAGAGTTTGGAGGCAACTATAGTGAGCCTTGTCGGATCACTCATGGTATCTCCTCCTTTGAACGCTGTAATTTACTGCATGCATTACTCTGTGATATGTGCTGTTTGTTCCTTTGGAGTATTATATGTTGCGAGGCAAGTCTTTGCTTCCTGCAATCCCGATCTTGTAGTGTGTGCTCCTAATCTTGCATCAAGGCCAATAAAAACCTCTCAGTGAACTAACTGTATAATAGTGTCCATTGTGGTGCATGTAAGTATGTGTGTGTGAAGACTGGACAGTGATAATAGAAGATTTATTACAAATGGGCATGGGTTCATTACAGGCCAAAGATATGGAAAGCGGAAACAAAGTAAGATTACAATGAAACTTTTAGAGGATATAAATATTCTCTGTATATTTCTGTGACCTCACCACCTCACCATCTCCTCCTTGTTATTCAGTCCTATCTCTTTACATTAGCTTAAAACATACTCCATTTCAAGCTCTCAGAGTTTTTACCCCTTCTTCCAGTTAAACAGGCCCTTCTCATTTTTCTTCTCACACTTTTATGGTGAAGGTGTGGGTAAGATGTTTTGTGGGTTTTTGAAGCCCTTTGCTAAAGATCTATTCATGCTTGTTACAACGTGGGACAAGCTTTACACAAAGAGGGCAAAAACCATGTTCGACATATTGAATTTGCAATATGTAAATGTAATTTTGCAGCTTACAATGCTACTCTGAGCTGGACTGTGTTGTTGTAACTAACTGAGATGAAGTAGGTTAGAAATGACTATGCCAAATTATTACATGCATTGATTGCACAACAAAGTTGTGAAATACATCTGAAATACAGTTATTTTACGTGCATCTAAATGTATGCATAAATAATCCCTCAATACATAAGTATTTGGACAAAACTGCATCATGCACAGTTTCTCATTATGTTGATTGGGATTTTCCCAATATCCTGTAAAGTGTCTCCTACCTCACACTTGCTACAAAGGAGGGCACAAACAGCCTTTAAAACACATCATACACTCCCTGCAAGGGTGGCTGGTATAAATCGGTAAGGCAAAACACTTCTCTTTCAAAGAAAAAAGGCATAAAAATAGGACAGAATCTTTGGCATGTACATAATTTCTAGAAGCTAATTATTGTGGACTTCCGTGAATTTAGGAAATACAGTACCACGACCAGGGCATAAGAAAAGTAAGAATGGTCTAACATGAGGCTGATTTACCACTAGCCCAGGCTGTAGATTCACACAGTCTGTATCGAATGGGCTGTGACATTTTAAAGCCTGAAATGATCTGAGTGGCTGCTCAAAGCCATTGTAAAATGATGCATGAATGCACAAATATGAATGTTACAGTTTTATTTACACTGAGAGATAGGTCGGACTGGTTGCCAGCCCTTTGCATGGCAAGCACATACACAACTAGGGGCAATCCACCTGTCGTGCATGTCTGATCTGCGGGAGGAACCCGAAGCACCGGAGACCCAGGCAGACAGAGGGAGAACATGCAAACTCCACACAGAAAGGACCCCCAGCTGCCCCATCTGGGAATCAAACCCTGGACCTTCTTCCAGTGAAGCTACTGTGCTATCAAGACTTTTTAAAAATTTCCCTTATACTTCTGTTCACAGTATTTTGAAGTTTTGTTCTATCAACACTGTAGTTAAGAAAAAGTCCAGTGCAGCTGTAAAATACAGAGAGATTGATCTGTTAGCTTGCCGTAGCTGTATA
Source organism: Hydrocynus forskahlii (assembly GCA_037974365.1). Classification (NCBI taxonomy): domain Eukaryota; kingdom Metazoa; phylum Chordata; class Actinopteri; order Characiformes; family Alestidae; genus Hydrocynus; species Hydrocynus forskahlii. Next base: position 7,757 of record JBBPCX010068486.1, read on the forward strand.
AATCAACCTTCACACATTTAAATGTGACCAGTAATTACACAGACTGCTCAAGGGGCTCTCAAAGGTGGTACTGGATGTGAGCTATTGATAGGTGTAATTAGCCATTAATTATTAACAGGTTAGCGCTCCCATCCAATATTGTAATCAGTCATCAATGAAACATCTAAATTCCCCCGTGAATACGAATCTAAACGTAATAACAGGTCGTGTCACCTTTAGCAGCAACAACTGCAAACAAATGCTTTTTTATAACCGGAGATCAGCCTTTTCCATCTCTATGAGGGAGTTTTGACTCTTGATTTGCTTTCATTCAGCCATATTTAATAGGATTCATGCATGACCTGCATATTTATACGCTGCCATTGAATCACAATGGGGTTGAGAGCTACTCCACTTCAAAATTATTTTTCTTTTTAGCCATTAAGAAGTGGACTTGCTCTTCTGCTTTGTATTATTGTCTTGCTGGTGGTATGAGTCTGTCTTTCATTAGATGTTTGTCTGGGCTCATGGAGAAATTTTGATACGCTGGCCACTTCCACCACTTTTCTACATTTCATGGTAATAGCTCATACTATGGTTCGCTGGGTTCTAGAGAGTTAGAATCAGATGGAACCCCGATATATTTCAGAAATTATAGTTCTTTCTCATCTCTTTTAGAATTTCTTTTGATCGTGGGATAGTGTGCCGCATGTTGAAACCTTCAAATTGCAGGAAAGATTCCATTTAGATGGTGATCAGATTCAACAGGACTGGCAGCGTGTTTGATCTAAATATTCCCAATTATCAACTAAATGTAGTTAACTGAGCAACTCTGGGGCAGTTACTTTTTCACACAGGACAATTTGGTGCTTGAATGTTTTTCTTACAATAAATTAAATGACCATTTAAAAACGGTATTTGGTTTACTCTGATCAAAACGTAATGCTTATTTTATTAACTCAAATTCAAGTACAAGTACAAAAACTTTGAATGTAACATTTTGGTCTAGAAGAGCAAAAGTTTTATTTTATATGAATTCAAATCCTCACCAGTAAAAAACTTTTTCAGTGAATTGCCGCTGTATTCCACCTTTTACAGAGTGAAAGACACAGCATGGCTGTATTACATTAGCCTGTACATAACCCAGCATATGCACCTCATAGGGAAAAGCCTTCCAGTGAGAAAAACTTTAACGGGTCCCCTGGGGCCTTTAATGGAAAGGCCCTTTTATAAGTTCTGCTAAAAGTCAAAGGTAGTCCTGCAGTCATAAATATGAAGGTCTCAAAAAGGGTTCTTTGGAGCCGTGCCATAAAAGAACTACTTTTGGTTCTCCAGGAACCCCTTAAAATGACTTCTCTTTAAAAATGCACTCAATCAAAAGGTTATTTAGGACATCAATTGTGATTCTTCTATTGTGTGGCTACAAGGAGCCCATTTTGCCACAGTTTCCTCCGAACATGCGCTAGGGCATTGTATGAATACATATGTTTACTCCTCAAAGACAGTTCTGAATGGTGGTGAATATCAGTGGCAAATGCTACAGCATGTGTCATATACAGTCAGTGGATTTAGCTGTTTTGACAGGTATGAGAATTCCCAGTCCGTGTGCATTTATCACTCTTCACCAGCTTTAGCTCACTTTGTTCATTTTACATTCAGCTGTCGAGCTGAAAGACATTAAACGCTGAGGAAAAAGGGCATGAAATGTTTTGTTCCCCATTCTCCTCCTAGCTTCCTCACTTTTCACTAAGGGCGATGTCCAACAGGGTGGTCCCAACGCAGCTCCATGAGAGGAATCAAACTGGGTCCTGCGAGATGGCAAAGAGCTTGCGTTTGCATGACAGCGCTTCACACTTGGTGCGGGAGGTTGGACATGATCCCCGGTGGTCTCTCTAAAAGATGGCAAGGTCGGGGCCTCTGTCACATTTTTGCGATGGCCTTCCTCCATTTACCTGCCATTGAGAGCGTGTGGTGAATAATGTTAGTTGCCATGGGGATAACAGAAGGTTTTTGGAGGGGAGCCACAGAGCGATGGATTGAGACAAGTTGGGTGGGGTGTGGGGGGCTAGACGGGTGCTGCCGAATAGGCCCAAGTGATTGTTGAGAGAAACAAACAGCCTTGATTGTGAAGCTCTGGGCTTTCAGAGTGCCGCGAGGAGAAGAAAGACAAACACTCGTCCTCTGAATCACGCAGAAAAGATCCAGCGCGCTCTCGAACGCTGTGGGAATCTGAGCATCAGCAGGGCTTTCATCTGCCGCTGGGTCTGATTCATTGTGGGCTGCATTTGCCATGCTGGATGTCATGGAGTAGTGAGACTGATGGAGCCACATTTCACAGCAAAAACGTCTGATTTCTGATCTGAGGGCTGATTTTCAAATTCCCGCTCAGACTTTCTTCTGTGCAATTGCCAACATCTTGCAACAGTTAAGGGTTTTTTTTTTTTACAACTCCCCATAACGCCAGTAATACCACTGTAACACATGGCCTGAGATTGCTTATTGCTTTATTAAAAAACAAAAAAAACCCCAAATTGAATTGTGATAGTAGTTGTAGTTGCCTAATAATATAAGGATAATTATGATACTGTAATAAAGATAATTACAGTACAGTGCAATGGTTTTTGAGACAAGGCACTGCATGTGAATGGGATATGTTTTTAATATTACATACCACAACATGAGCTTTTTAATGATATGCGATATGACATGATTGCGCTGAGACTGGGCAGGGCGAAGCCTTCATTAAAGTTGCTTAATTCTAAAATACAGCTGGACATGTCACTGAAACAAAAACATTTCTTTTGACAGCTTTTGAAGAAAAGACATGTTAATGGTGCAGTTTAAATGAAATATGATTGGCCAAAATCGTCATTTCTGCCTGTAGTGTCTTGTCCATTAAGGCAGAGTTGGTGTGTGTGCTCGTTTGTGTGTGCATACAGAGCATTTGACTCTGGCTGTGAATGGTGCAAAGCCACTTAAGGTTTAGAAATGAAACTAATATCAGTTTAATTACGCCTTAGTAATAAGAGTCTGTAGCAGAACTGATCCTGAGGAAAATATTAGCTAAAATCATGTGAAACTGTATTCAGACTTTTTATTTCATTCTTTCTGCAATGAATACGATTATGAATCTTCTTCAGGCTTTGTGGTATGAACTTATTATGAGAGCTGATTACTTCATTATTTGTGGGACCTTTTGACCCTGCCTGAGTTACACTAGCCAAGACACCGACTCGTTGTTCTGAAGTCATAGTCTTTAGACTTTCTCTCTTATTTCATTACACGTGTATTTAACTGTAACTTTATTACGTTTTAATTGCCCTAATTTGTTTGTATTGGTTGTTAATCACACAGCAAGTTATATTGTGCTGGGTGCCTCGTGTCAGATGTTTATTTTATACTTGCATTTAAATTTTACACCCTGGTATTGCACTGCAAGGGGTGCACAATAAACTGTATGTATTGTTTCTCTCTTTATTGCAGTTGCTGCCACAAAAATGCATCTGCTACTAGCCTATTACAGAAAGTTTTTTAATTGATTTAGCAGAGAGTGTCTTGCTGCCTAAGCTTTCCGTGGCAAACTAAAAGGCTGCTGTGCCATCCTGCTGAAGGAATACAGGGCGCCGGGCCCCTGATTTACAACCACAATTAAAGACTGCTCAGTCCATCCAAATATTCGCTGGCAGCAAAAATCAACAGCAAACTGGAGCCTGGAGGCCAGCCGCTGATTAGGAAGGCAGTCCTGTGCTGGCCTTGTGTATCAGACTGACTTTAATGCTTGCTGGCTCAGGTGGATTCCCCTCCGCAAAGGGGGGCCTTGTTATTGATTGGTGTGACAGTTTCCTGGCCTTAATGAAGAAATGAGTGATTTCTGAAAGTGGAGAAGGGGGTGAGAAGGTGTAATTAGCTGTCTTATCCTCCCCCTCCCCCAAGTGATAGAAGTCTCACCCTGATTCACTTTCAGCTCTGCTGTTCTGTGACGTGACTCACACACGTGCTCCTCTCGGAGAGGCCCATCCCCTGCCTTTCTGACCCACTGTGTATTATTCAGCAGGTCTACATGAAAAGAAAGAGATAATGTGCTGAGAAGAACTAAATTAGCATGTGAGCAACAGGTGAGTCAGAAAAAAGCCACTTGTATCGATACACACTTGAGCAGTCTGACACAGCTAGCTAGCTACTGGAGCTACTAGAGTCAGGAAATACCAGCTGAATCCCTCAGCAGCGGTCAAACTTCCAGCCCAGTTCTATCACAGAGTATTAACTTTCTGTATCTATATATTCAAAATGTAGATTGGAATGTAGCATTTGTACTTGAAAGATGAGTGTGTGTGACCATTTTAGGGGGCTGAGCTTATTATGTTGCTGTCTTACAGATGGGAGTCATTGTTGTGTAAGGTTTTAGTATGTTTTATCGGATGTTTTATTCAACATTTAAGTGGTTTGGTAAAAACAAATAT
>JBBPCX010068487.1:0-12192 GCA_037974365.1 Hydrocynus forskahlii
GAAAGAGAGATAGACAGAGAGAGAGAGGCAGAGAGAGATTCAGAGAGAGAGATTTAGAGAGAGAGAGTTAGAGAGAGAGAGTCAGAGAGAGAGAGGCAGAGAGAGAGAGGCAGCGAGAGAGGCAGAGAGAGAGAGGCAGAGAGAGAGAGGCAGAGAGAGAGAGAAGCAGAGAGAGAGAGAAGCAGAGAGAGAGAGAGAGAGAGGCAGAGAGAGAGGCAGAGAGAGAGGCAGAGGCAGAGAGAGAGAGGCAGAGGCAGAGAGAGAGAGGCAGAGGCAGAGAGAGGCAGAGAGAGAGGCAGAGACTGACCTGGTGATGGAACAGAATGGAAACCACTGAAGAAAACGAACACAAGACAGACAAAAAAAGAAAAAAAAAGGTAGAAAAGAAAGAAAAACAAAAGCAAAAGACAAAAAGACACAAAAGGGAAGAAATAAAACAGAATGAGTGACAAAAAGCTGAAAAAAAATTACTAGTAGCAGTTGGGAGTCGTTAATTTTTTACTTTTGACTTCTACACATGTACTTTTTTGCACCCACACTCTGTCCTCAGTGGACAGTGTGAGGGAATATGAGCATATGTCGCTGCTCTAGGGTAGTAAGTAGTGAAAGTACATGTGAAATTATGAGATTCATTATATTTATTTAAACATATTTCTCAATAGGATAAGGCAAATTGATAGACTGCTGTCAATTCGATCGACAGTAGCATTTTTCGACAAGGTAGCATAAACCGTCACCTTGTTTGTTGCTCACCTGGGAGTAAGTCGGCACCAGAACAAATGGGAGGAACGTAGCGCGATGCTTTAGGCAATGATCTGCTGGGAACCTTTGGGTCACGATTTCATATGGATGTTACTTTGACAGGAACCGCCTACCTCAACACTGTTACAGACCAAGCTTGCCCCCTCATGGAGGCAGTATTCCATAATGGCAGTGGCCTCTTTCAGCAGGGTGATGCTCCTACCACACTGCAAACACTGTTCAGGAATGGTTTTGAGTTGGCCTCCAAATTCCCCAGATCTCAATACTGAGCATCTGTGGGATGTACTGGACAAACCAGTCTGATACATGGAGCCCCACCTCACAACTTACAAGACTTAAAGGATCTACTGCTAATGCCTTGGTGCCAGAAACACCCCCTACACACACAGGGGTCCAAGTGTGATTTATTTGGAACTGTGGACGTTGGGGGTGACTTTTCCCCCTTGTCGGATATGGCCCAGTATAAATAGCTGCTCTCAGCCCTGTCCCCTGCCCCGGCCTCTCCACCCAGACAGATTTGGGGCCTCAACAAAATGTTTCTCTCTCTCTCTCTCACTAACCTTAATGAGAGGTTGTAGAGAGACCTGTCAGTGTGATGATAATTACAGAAACTACACTGTTCACCAGCTGCAACGGCCCCCCCCCACACACACACACACACACCTCAGCCTAACACATACATACACAATATGGACAAAGGTCTTGGGACACACCTCTTAGTTATTGAATTCAGGTAGGCCTTACTTCCAGTGAAGGACAATCCTCAGCATAATACATTTTGGACAAAGCCATGCTTATAACATTTGTGAAAGTTTAAGGAAGAACCTTTTCTATTCAAGTATGACTGTGTCCCAGTGCACAAAGTGAGCTCCATAAAGACGTGGCTGGAGGAGTTCAGTGTGGAAGAACTTGACTGACCCACACTGAGTCCTGACCTGAACCCCATCCAGCACCTTTGGGATGAACTGGAACGGAGATTGTGAACCAAGCCGTCCAACATCAGTGTCTGATGCTCTACCGAATGAATGGGCACAAATTCCCACAGAAAGTCCCAAATCTTGTGGAAAGCATTCCAAGAAGATTGGAAGCTGTTATAGCTTCAAAGGAGTCTATGGATTTGAATGCAATGTCCACAGTGTATAGACGTACGTGTGTGTGTGTGTGTGTGTGTGTGTGTGTGTGTGTGTATATGCACACGTACAGAAGATGTGGGGCTTCCTTATCTTGGCTACCTGCCAGACAGTGAATACTGGGTTAATAGGAAGACTGACTGGAATCAAATTACAGTATTTTGTGCCCCTTCACCCCTGTAATTCACATTACACACTGCAGTCCAGTCACAGCTGCCTCACCACACTCAGCGCTGCAGGAGTCACAACACACAGGCAGTGAAAAACACATCAATTAATACTTTCCACTCCAAGCAAAATGTTGACACATCATATACGACCAAGAACAATACACTAGATCTTTATGACATTAGGACTAGATTACCAGTGAAGACTAGTCACAAAAACACTAACAAGTAATATGAGCTAATACAATATAACGAATTGTTCATAGTGCTTATCGGTAGCAGATGTTCGAGAGCCCCTTCTCTACAATGGATATGAAACATTGACATGAGCCATCAACTGCTGGTTTTATTTTAATGTTGACGTGTGCAGCCGCATCAAGCAGATGACAACCACTCTACATTTCACAGCAGCAAAAGAACATGACAAACCATTACTGAAGGACCGTAAAACAGTTATTTACGAAGTAAAACATCTATTACAAACAACTATAAGCTCCAAATATCAGTGTACTGCTGCTATACCGTATAACTGTCTGGGTAATAACACAACGCATTAGACACCGAATCATGGGCAGACTGTGTGAATCTACAGCTAGGGGCAAATCAGACCTATTTGAGCCATTTCATATTGTTCTTATGACCTGTTGGTGGTGCTCTAAGTGCACAATAGTACAAAATAATCAGCATCCAGTCCAGGGTCACCAAATTAAAGTGACCCCAATAGTCACGAATTAACAGCACAACAAACTCTGTCTCTGCATTTAACCCATTCACCAGGTGAAGCAGTGGGCTGCCGAGAGGCACCTGGGCAGCAGCGTGTGGGGACGTTACCTCGCTCAAGGGTGGTGTCACTAGCAGTTCTAGGCTTCAAAACCACAACCTTCTGATCGCAGGGGTGGACGCTCTAACCACCAGGCCACCATTCACTAAAATCAAACAGACATTCACCCGATTCCACTTGGTCTTGAAGAATTAATAGTTAGATGAGCAGAGCGCCTGCTTGGTTAGAATGAAAACCTACAGCAACGCCAGCACTTTGCAGGTGTAACACCAAATCCTGTGACTGTCAAATTCTGTGACCCTAGGGGGCGCTGTTTTGTAGTTTTGCCGTTGAACAAATGTAGAGGCCCTAGCGTGTACAAATCTGCAATGGTTATACTGAAAACACAACCTATGTGTTTAAATAATAAATAGCTGGTCCTCTGACTTTAAATGTTATTTCCTACATTATTAACAATTAAAATAATCCGAACTATAAAATAGAGTCTCTAGTATCTGACTGTTTGTATGCTACATATTGTGACGGTGATGCCTTTCAAGATTTAAAAGTCATCACTTTTCTGGAACTATAAAGGCTTGTAAAAAGTATGCTAGCTTTTGTACTTTAACAGACAGATAGGCTGCACTGTTACACAATCAAAAACACCATATTTATTGCTTAATAGGGCTGTCACTTTCAGTTTCATTAATAACACAGGTCAACAATTTTTTTTTGTAATCATCAGAAACCACAACACACTTTTCTAAACAAATTGATTCCACGCTGATTTCAGATCTGCTTTCAGTTTTTTTTCAGCCACATCAACTTTCTGAATTACGAGTAAATTTTAGTTTGCAACAGACTTGCGTGCGTTTTTTATTAAACCGCAGGCAGCAATCAAGTAACTGTTTCAATATTTTCAGTGCGAAGTCAGATAAGCGAACACTGTGGCATAGACATAATGATCAGTGTCAGTCAGCTACCACTGTTTCTTCAAAAACGCTTAGCATATGATTATTATATGCTAATTATACCACTATCATGCAATATATAACTGGCTTCATCACAAAAACTGTACGTGCTGGGGGAAAACTAAACACAGATTTGAAATCAGCATGAAAAACACTACAAAGCCCACATAAACTTATCTCTGATTATATTGACCTGATGACCTGTGTAATCAAGCAATCACCTAATTATTCTGACAACTGAGTAATAGCTTAAAAAACAGTTAAATAAAATAGACTTTATTTACTCTTACAATAAGCTGTACACATCCTTTCAAAGACTCAAAAATTTGTTACTGGGTAAAGGATAAACTGCAATGTCTTTTTAAAATCATAAAATATATGCACAGAAATTACTAAAGCATTTTAAGGTCTAGACAAAACAAAAAACAGACTACATCTGTAGTGATACCGTTATTAAACTGTATATTTGAAATACTGGAACAGGAACTTGGACTAATCAGCAAGTGATTGTGGGACTGGTCAACATGCTTAAAGCAGCGTCAGGGAAGTTTCTGTGGTTTATTGCCTCTATCACTCATTTCTGTTTTATCACCACAGCCACTACCTCTTTCTGTGCTGTGGCTTGTCACAGTTTCTACATCTAACACAATACTGATCCTCTGGAATCAGAGTGAAGCTACAGCTTTCAGCCTCCCTTATCAGTTAATTTCAGTCAAGAATCACCTGAACATACAGCACGACTAAGCCACAAGTAGATTCTTATATGACAATATGATACCCTGTCACTTATCAGGCCACATGACGATACATTTTTTCACCAATTCTGATAATCTGAGTATCAGTCAAAGTACTGAACTGATACCAACGCTCTCAAAACCTCAAAGACCAGAAACCTCTCGAAGATCAACCTGTTTTGAGAAAACCAACATAGGCAGCAAGGTAGACATTATACTCCCACAGCTCAGACTAGTGTGATGGTACCGCTATTGTCAAAGAAAAAAAAAAAAGGTAAAAATTATTAAAAAAAGGATCAAAGAAAATCACTTATTCAAAAGAATGTTCTGCGATCAGACTGAGTGAACATTAAGGCCCGTTTTTGCTGCCCTAATCCAACAACAGCAAAACTGCCAAAAAACAAACAAACAAACAAACACACAAAAACTATCCAGCCTCGTTACATCAAGATCGACCTGCTAAGAAACAAAACATTTTTTAAAAGCTTATTTTGCTCACCTTTGCCAACAGTGGGAACAATGTCAATGTCAGGTGATGCTGTCAATCTTCATATGAGAACTGAACATATGACATTCCTGGAAACTACTCAGAAACTGTTTCTTGATTCGTTTGAACTGCCATTACTGAAGTGAGTTTCTATCAGAGCTGCACAATATAAAGAAAATATCAGTATAGTTTTGCTGTTACATGCTAAGATTCTGATGCCTTTCACGATACTAAAGGACCCACATCACCACTTTTCTGGAAAAAGGCTTCAAGTCTGCAAATATTGTTTCAAAGGGTACATTTATGTCCCCTTCCCTCCATACAGTCCAAACAGGAAAATAAGCTACAAAATCAGCCAATTTTCAAAACAGTTTTTGTGGTGTCACAAAACCAAGACATTTAATTATGTCTGCTTATTCCAACAAAACCTGTCTTGCTCCAGCCATTCATGCACCGATTCACAAAAACCTTTAATGGTCAAAAATTAGACTACTGTTGGATTACATTAAGACCTTGATTCATCAGAAAACCCAGTACCTCACCAGGAGCTGTGGTAGGCTGCCCCGTCAGAAACACTGTGGTCGGTTAGAAGTCGATTTGCATATTGCAGCCTTGTGTTATCAGTACTGCAGAGACGACTGTGCACCATATGCAGCAAAATAGGCATTATATTGCCACTTGACAGATTACATTATATTACCACACTCAGATGGTTTCTGTATTGTCAAAACTGTTTGACAATATTGTCATTAACTGTTAATATATAATATTATAATGGCCATGATGTTTAAGTTAACACGTAACAACCTCTGTACTGGTGCCAACAACACATTTATAGCCTTTATCAGAAACACTTATCTAGAGTGATTTACAAAAGGGTTCAGGACCAATCCAGCATATTATCCTGGTGCACCAGCTATTGTGTTTCAAAGAACCGCATACAAACCAACTTAGGAACCAACACCAGTTACACCAGCTAAGAATCTCCGGCTTTGTTTCAACGGAACCTGTTTGCAATCACCATCTGCACTGGAGTGAAAAAACAATTTCTACACTGCATACATACACTATCAGTCAAAAGTTTTTGCACAAATCGACATTTTCTACATGTTACTCCCGTCTTCTTTGCTAACCAATTAATGTACAGTACAGCACCAGCCTTTATTTAGACTTGTGACTGAAGTTTCGGTGACTCATCTGAAGGAAGCGACACAAATGTATTTTGAAATTTCCTTCTGAATGATGCACAGCTTCGATGAGTTCTATTAGGAGTAACAATTCGACATTCTGTGGTTTCCTCTATTCTGACTTATCGTTTTTCAGCTTCCACACGAGGGAAAAACACATTTACACAAGTCGGCTGACTGGTGTGTGTGGCCATGGTGCCGGAGAAACTGCAGAAGGAGATAGAGTGTGACTTCACACTTCACACATACATACATACTAGAGTTTAGATTCTCTGCCCGAACCCAAACACGGGTCGGGCCGATATTTCCTGTCACTGTCCTCGGGCCGGGCCAGGCCGTGATCAAGCGCTCGGAGTGTCAGTTAACGAACACACCCACAGCTGAGAACGTGTGTTATAACGGCCCCCGTATTAAAAAACCGATAATTACAGTTAATGTGTCGGGCCGGGCTGGGCTCGGACACAAGGTGCACGGGCTCGGGTAGGGCCGGGTTTCATTTTTTGGGCCCGATCTAAACTCTATTACATACAAATAGTGTTTGGAGAGGGAACAAAAACAATATAGTTAAGAACAACTCTCTACCTCACCCCCCAATCCAAAAATTGGCACCCAGTCCATGCATTTAAATATAGGCTAGTGAACCACATCGGAAAAAAAAAATGGTTTAGACTGACTTGGGAAATGATCATTTTCCCTAATAACAACTATGAATCTTTTTCCACACACTGAAAAATCATCTTCTCAGTCTTCTGACTGCATGATGACTGAAATGCATGGTAGAATCCAAACCAGCTTAAAGTGCACACCATCCAAAAACGTGTTTTCACACTGCAAACAAACTGAATCATCAAACAGACCAAGACCACCACTCTTAGTTGGACTGAATTCAGAATTTATATGCCTTTTTCCTCAAGCTGACTTTTAATTTCATCAGACTAAAGTAACATAAAATACTTCGTCTCCTCCTCTCCAACTGCAGCTCATTTTAACTTGTTTTTCTTCTTTTGTTGTTTAATGGGTGCTGACAGCGTGCCTCAACTTCCTGTAATTGAAACTTTAAATCATTCAGAAACATGTTTTCACACTGCACTGCGATTGAAATGCATGGTACAATCGAAACCAACTAAAACATCCATCCAAAAATGCGTTTTCACAATTCAAACAAACTGAATCATGAAAGGGGCTGAAACTACCTCTTTCAGTTGGACCAAATTCATAATATCCCCAGGCTGACTTTTGGTTTCATCAGACTAAATTATAAATACTTCATCTCCTCCTTTCCACTGTAGCTCATTTTAACTTCTCTTCTTGTTCCTTTTCTTCTTCTGTTGTTTAATGTGTGCTGACTGCCTGCCTCAACGTCCTGTAATTGAAAGTCCAAATCATTCAAAAACATGCTTTCACACTGCATTACAACAGAAATGCATGGTATAATCCAAACCAACTGAAAATGTTCATCGAAAAATGTGTTTTTACACTGCAAACAAACTCAATCTTCAAACGGCCCTAGACCACCTCTTCTGGTTGGAACAAATTTTAGTTCTTTGGTCTAGCCTGTGGTCCAAGCCATCTTTCACCTTTAAATTTGAGCACTGTTGTACGTCGCTCTGGATAAGCGCTTCAGCTAAATGCTGTAAATGTAAATGTAAAATGCCAATTCAGATCCAATTGAAACTCCAACGGGCCTCACCAAATGAGGCAGATGTGAAAGCTCCTCAAATCTTCCCCTGAAAACCTGAGAAAACCTAACCTTACAGAGAGATAACTACTCAAAGCAAAGACAGCCTCATAGGAATGACAGGTTTATAGCACTGTAACACGTTAAAATTAGGGGTGCAACAAGTGGGCATGACCAGTTCATTCTTTTAAAGCTGAAAAAAATCATGGAGCCCCATACAAAATTGAGCAGTGCAGCTCAGGAGCCATTAGAGCTGCAGACATCACTCTTTACCTCATCCCTCCTGAGGTGCATTGGTCAATTTTTAGAGGGCACCCGTAATTTTAACCTTAAAAGAATGAATTGCACATTAAAACAAGAAGTGTTACTACTTGGCATGTGTAGTTCCTTCCTTTAAGGAAACAAATCCAGGAGCCCCATGCAGCTCAGGAGCCATGAGAGCTGCAGACATCACGCTTTACATCATCCCTCCTGAGATTACTTTAACGCATGGTTAAAGAAGAAACTGATGTTATTATGGGAGGTTAAACACAGCACAAGGTCCACAACCCTCATTTAATGCCTTTCTAAATCTCAGCCAGCTTCCTACACAGTCTGAAAACTGTGAACATTAAACCGTATGTAAAAGACAGGACAAAGCTGTTGATGGTTTATTACTGGAATTCTCTATTCAACCTTAACTGGTGCAGCATTTATACTGGTATTTGAACGTTTTAAAAGCCAAACGAATAAGAAACCAAATCCAGCTTTATAGGAATGGGTTCTACTTTTTTAGCTTTTATATCCACATACACTATATGGACAGAAGTATTGAGAAACCTGAGCAATACACCAACAGGGACTTCAATGACATTGCATCAAAATCCATAGTTGGTCCTCCACCCCTTTGCAGCTATAACAGCTTCCACTCTTCTAGGAAGGCTTTTCATAAGATTTTGGAGTTTCTGTGGAAATTTGTCCTCATTCATTCTGTAGAGCATTTATGAGGTCAGGCACTAGTGTTGGACGAGAAGGCCGGACTTGCAATCTCCGTTCCAGTTCATCCCAAAGGTGTTGGATGTGGTTGAAGTCAGGGCTCTTTGTGGGCCAGTCAAGATCTAACACGCCAAACTCATCCAGCCATGTCTTTATGGAGCTTGCTTTGTGTACTGGGGCACAGTCATGCTGGAATAGAAAAGGTGCTTCCCAAACTGTGTCCACAAAGTTGGAAGTATGGCGTTGTCCAAAATGTCTTGGTCCGCTGAAGTATTAAGATGGTCCTTCCCTGGAAGTTAGGCGGTGTAGCCCGAACCTCGGAGAACAGGTGTGTCCCCATACTTTTGTCCACGTTGTGAATATTACTGCATTGGAAGGTTTTGTTAGCCTGTTAGCCAACACGAAACATCTCAAAATCTGGATTAAGGGGACCAACACTGCTTGGTTTATTTTCTGGTTCGTTTCTCACACTTCTCGGCATATTCACCCTGCAGATACTTCCCATTTAATGCGTTAACATTTATTACACAGGCCACTTTCTCTGTCCAGCTCCAGATTACCCTGTTAGCATGTCTGTCTGTTGTTAGCATCCCAGCTACAACCAAAAATGTCACATAAAATGAAAATTTCCACCCTTCTTACCTGCAAATGAGTCCTGCTTCACCTGCATTTACTCGTCTGGATTATTCTCAGTGTATAAAACATTAATGGCCATTTGGACATGAATAAAACGTTCAATCTCCAACACTCCTCTCCTACCCCGATCCAGCCGTCACTCTCTTTTATGGGATGCTTTTCCAGTACCTCCACAGGGAGAAAACTCCGCCTCCAAACCTGCCTCCTAACTTCCCATTGGAAAGAGCCCCATCCAGTCTCGGCTCTTATTGGTCAATCTCCGAAACAGCCCTCCGCTCACTTGCTGTCACTTACGTCATTCAAGAGGCGTGAGGACGAGCTACACGACACCTCCATCTCTAACTCATGATTGGACGAAGGCTGCTCCATCTCATTCTCATTGGTCTTGGCAAAGCATATTCTCCTCTAATTGGATCATTCTAACGTCAATCAAAAAGAGAGGCGTGTTCGTAGCTCACGTTGTTTCCAAAGGGGAGACGTTCTCGCTCCTTCTTTAAAGGGCCCGTATTATTGCTATCCTCCCTTTTGTGACGTGTAAAAGTTGTTAAGGGTTTAAACGTGCAGTTCACTACATGAACAAAAGTGTAGAGACACGCCTGTTTTCAAGGTTTGGGTGAGGCCCCTTACTTCCAGTGAAGGACGATCTTAATGCTTCAGCAGACCAAGACATTTTGGACAACTTTTTGGACCCAGTTTGGGGAGGAACCTTTTCTATTTCAGCATGGCTGTGTCCCACTACACAAAGCGAGCTCCATAAAGACATGGCTGGAGGAGGAGGAGGAACTTGACTGGCCCCCACAGAGTCCTGACCTCAACCCCATCCAGCACCTTTGGGAGGAACTGGAATGGAGATTGTGCTCTACAGAATGAATGGGCACAAATTCCCACAGGAATTCCAAAATCCTGTGGAAAGCCTTCCAAGAAGAGTGAAAGCTGTTATAGCTGCAAATGGGGGACCAACTCTACATTAAAGTCTATGTATTTGAATGCAATTTCATTAAGTTGTGGGTTCGATTCCCAAGACTGCTAAGCACCTCTGAGGTTCCCTTGAGTAAGGTACCGTCCCCATACACTGCTCCCCGGGCGCTGTGTTCCTGGCTGCCCGCTGCTTCACTTGGTGAATGGGTTAAATGCAGAGGAAATATTTCATGCTGTTCACATTGTGTGCTGTGGTGAGTTCACGTATGACAGAATAGTCACTGTTGGTGTAATGGTCCAACTTTTGTCCATATAGTGTATATGTAAATTAAACTGCAAAAATCAACATATTGTTTCTGATGTCATTAAATCCAGCCTATTTACATACTTACCCCAATTTGTTCATGACAACGGTGTGTCACATCATGGTGTTTTTTTTACTATTATCAATTTTATTATTAATATGATCATAATTAATGCCAGAACATAATATATTCACATCAGGGGTGAAACAAATGAAACAAAGCACGAAGAAACAATAAACAAAAAGTAAAGTTAACTAATGAGAAGATTATTCACAAACTGTTTCATTCCACTGGCTGTCCTTTAATAGCTCGTTAAATATCTAACACTTGTCTGGTGATCCACATTATAATTATAATTAAATTAGGTGGATTTTTATAGGCCAGTTTTGATGAATAAATACATTTTCTGGTTGATAAAGGAACTCAAATATTCTGTGTGCGCAAAACTTTTGACTGCTACTGTACACATACATACACGCACTGAGAAACACAGTAACGTGTACAAGAAATCTCAATATTGTGTATTTTCCATTTTCATACATCTCATCAAATTATAATGATTTTTTAGTAGAAATATTTACTCATTTCTCCCTGTATTTGTTTTGTCTGTGTCTTCGCTGATCTGTCAGCGATGATGATCATGTGCACGTTAAGCCCTGAGAGTCAGGGGATCTGAATGGAGGGGTGCACGACACACTCCAGGATGCAATCTGTTTCCTGTACAAACAGATGGCATCACTGTACTCGTCCCACAACATGTACAATCTGCATAGAGAAGCTCTGCCACTGGCTAAGGGACAGCAAGGACGTCGAACTGTGGAGCGGTGGAACTGATGGAGAATATCTTTGGGATAGGCTGGAGTCATTATCTGACCTCAGTAACAATGTTGAGACTGAATGAAATGAAATGTTCCAGGAAAAAGTCTAGCATTAACACCCCTGAATCCAGAACAACAGGTGTCTACAAACTTTTGGACTCTGTAACTCCTCCCTCTGTCACACACACATCAGACTCCATAACTCCTCCCCTGTCACACAAACACCCATCAGATTCAGTAACTCTTCCCGTCACATACCCACCCATCAGATTCTAAAACAGCTCCCCTGTTACCCACCCATCAGAATCCATAACCCCTCCCCCGTCACACAAACACCCATCATATTCTATAACTCCTCCCCCTGTCACCCACACATCCAACTCTATAACTCCTCCTCCTGGCACACACCCACCCATCAGACTCTACAACTCCTCCCCAACTGTCATCACACTGTAACTCTTACCAAATCACATACACACCCATCATACTCTATAACTCCTCCCCATATCACACACCCACCCATCAGACTCTGTAACTCCTCCCCATATCACACACCCACCCATCAGACTCTGTAACTCCTCCCCCACCACACACCCCCCCATCAGACCCTACAACTCCCCCCCAACCGTCATCACACTGTAACTCTTACCAAATCACATACAAA
>JBBPCX010068488.1:0-12192 GCA_037974365.1 Hydrocynus forskahlii
TGGGTGCCTCTCACCTCCCTTAAATGTGCCTGGAGTTGAGTGGCATTCATCATCTGGTTCCGCAGGGCACTGTTCACAATGAAGCGGTCATCAGTGTGGGATATGGCCAAAGGACGTCCACTTCTATGCCTTTCTGTGACTCTTCCAGTCTCTGTATCTCTGTTGCAACCTGCTGATGACACTGTGTGACACTCTTAAGCTCAGTGGCCACTTCCATCAAAGAATATCCTGTTTGAAGCCTCGCAGTGGCAAGGTGCTATTGGTGTCGTTGACTGTTTCGATGTCATCGACTGTTTAAATACTACCTGACTGAACCAGGAAATGTATTGGTCAATTCATGGATCAAACACCTGTTGTGAATTTTGCCGTTAAGCTCCTTGTTAGAGAACAGCAAGTTGTGTAAAAAGTACTGAAACACTGAACAGTTGGACATGTGCATTCAAACGTTTAGGGCAGGTCACATTAAGTTCACCTGTAAAGGTTCATCCTGACATTTCACCCGAAAGCTGAATAACTTTTTGTGAGTAGTGTATGTGTGTGCGTGTGTTTGTATGTGTGTGTGTTTGTGTGTGTGTGTGTGTGTGTGTGTGTGTACTGAGGAGCTTCTCTGTTATGTCTCTCTGGAGGTCATTAGTTCATGAATGAATTATGATGGAAAATTACATCATTATTAGAGGAGTAATTACTGACTCAGGTATGTGCGATCACTTCAGCAGTCTCCATCTATTTTATTCTTTCTTTTAATCTATCCATCATCCATCCATCTTTTTTTATCTATCCATCAATCTTTTAATCTTTCTTTTTACCTATCTTGTCTCCTTTCTTTTTATTTATCCATCCACCCACCCACCTGATCGTACCAATCCACTGATACATCTTCTATTCTCTCTGTCTATGTATACATTCATCCATCTTTTATTCTTTTTATCTAACCATTAATCCGTTATTTTTTCAATTTTTCAATCCATCTTTTGTTCTATCATTCTTATGGGGTGTTTCTGTTATTTTGTCCACTCTTTACCATAATGGGTAATTCTCTTTATCCCCTCTTCAGTGAAACCTGGCGTCGCATAATTTTTTTTTTTTTTTGAACAAACAGCTCCAGGCGGTTGCGATCGGTCCATCTGTACTGAGGAAAAGGTCAATGAGCTCGTCCAGGCGCTAAAAGGCCGCGTGGGAGGCCTGATCTGCGTAATTGGCCTGAAGACCCGATCTGAAGGAGGCGAGGCTCATGGGTAATTACCTGTCCGGTGAAGTGTGTGAGAGGCGTTGTCAGGCTCAATCAACTCCACGTGGCGTTGCTAAGTGCGCTCGCAGCGGCTAATTGGCTGATCTGCTTTCGGACTCAGCTGCTCCTGGACGGCTGTAGAAGCTCTTAGTGAAGCGTGGGGTGAGTCCTGCGCCTCCTGTGCATTAGTGCTGCAGCTCCGTAATGCAGCTCCGCTCAGCGGGAATAATAATGGAGCTACGCTAAAACCCCACGGCAAGCGAGCGCCACATTAACGGCCCTCCGCTACGTGTGCCCATTATTATTATCCACTGAAGAACACGGGGAACTTCCTGTTGTGTTGGAACACGTTCTCAAATGGAAGGGTCACACGGGGCTTGTTTTTATTCCATCAGCACTACGAATAGCTCAGCGCTAACAATGCTAACAGCGCAGCTGCATCATCACCTTAAACACAGTGATTGTCAGATCAAACAAATTTGAGTTTGATTTTAACATATAACTGGAGGAATACAGTTCAAGCAAGTGTTACAAGATACAAGGAGCCTAGATAAAGGAGTTCCAACCACTAAGGATTCAGCACCACCAGTATACTGATCACCGCCTGATCATCTGGAATCATCTGCATCTGCTTCTTCACTGGTTCTAGTCTTAAGTTAGATGTTCTTTGTTATTCTTGAATGATTCATACATAGGTCACTGTGTGGCTTAACAAACAAAGAACATTCCTCTGAAACTTGTCATGTTCAGGGACTGGACTGCAAATGAGAGACTTTGAAAGTCCTTTTTTCTCCTGGAGAACTGTTCCGCAAGACCACATAAAAAATACAAGAAAGTCTGGATATCTGCAAGCAAAATATGAAAAATGAGGGGGATTCAACACTTTTGCACCATGCTGAAAGTAAAAGTTGAAGGTGGACATCCCACACTGGATAACAGATGCTCGTTAATGTCCTGTCAGATGAGGAGATGGATGTGAAGAGATGGGGACATTGTTAGTCATTAACCCCCAAACTCACACTATTAAGATCAGCACAGAGTAAATACTTCATAGTATTATTCCACTAACCACTCAAACTCACACTATTTAGATCAGCACAGAGTATTTCATTATTATTCTACTAACCCCTCAAACTTACACTACTAAGATCAGTACAGAGTAAATACTTTATAGTATTAGTGTACTAACCCCTCAAACTTACACTATTAAGATCAGTACAGAGTAAATACTTCATAGAATTTGGGTACTAACCCTTCAAACTCACATTATTAAGATAGGTACAACGTAAATACAGTAACCCCCCACTTTAACACGGATCACCAGTCATGGTTTAGTCTAACGCGGATTTTTTTCTGAGAACCGAACTAATAATTGTTCGCCGAAACCCTCGCACTAACGTGGAAACTGCAGATATCCTCCATATATTTTTACTTTTGTGATGTCCAGGCCTGGTCTGCCTCACCCCCTCGTCCTCGTGCTGGGTTGCTAAGCACCACGCCCAAACATAAACAACCAGCACGAGGACAAGGGGGCAAGGCAGACCAGGCCCGGAAGTCACAGCGTGCCAATATATACATTTTCGTACATTTAAATTCTTGAGAAAAATATGATTTACTAATTTTGTAATATAAATATTAATGTAAATTCAGCCATATTTCCATATAAAAAAACTATATATTCTTGGTCCTGTGGAGAGAAACACAATGGAAGCACCTCTTGGGATGGTGAAATACCGCTTTACTCAGAGGCGGATGGTTTGAAAGCAGCCAATCCGCGAACGCTATTTGTTTCTCCTTGCTGCTGATTGGTTGCTGCACTTTGACGCAGTGGCAGTCCAGAACTTCCCTGGTGGAGTGTCTCTTAAAGCCCTGTATTTTTATTACTGTAAATTAAATTCATTTATTACTGTATTTACCTGCTTATACCAAAGAACATGACAGTGCATACCAAAGAAAACATCCGTGCATGAATTACAGTACAGTCTACACAGGGGGTAAGGTCTGTATTTTACATTCTACCACAGCAGGAGTTCAGTGTAAACTCTACAGTACAAATACAGGTTTACCTTTGCATTTTCTTCCAAGGTAATGAGTTTAAAATGAAATGAAAGTGTTTTGGGAGCATATCTGGGGGCATATTTATACTATAAAAATTGGCATTTTTAGGCATTTTTTACCACATCACAACAATGCGGTTTTTCACTATACGTGGGCGCTTTTCGCGGGGGTTTACTGTACATTATTGTATTAGTGTACTAACCCCCCAAAATCACACTATTAAGATCAGTACGGAGCAAACTATCACTTCAATGTCCATCATTAAACTCTGGCATTTTACTATAGACACATACACGCACACATACAGGTCCATGTTCTGTGGAACTTGCAGTAAAGATGACTCGTCTTTCTGAAGCTGGTTTTATTGAGCCAGGGAAAAAGGATACTAACAATATTAACAAAATTGGTGAATTCGCATTTTCTGCTGAGGTACAAGGATCCGAAACACCTGAATGTCCCTCTGAAGTGTCTTTAGGTGTCCTCTCAGTCGTCATGACTCCAGAATACAATGGGCAAGACACAGACCACGAGCGCCGGGGACCCACAAACATTGTCCTCTGACCTCACACATGTCCAACGTCCATCCAGCTCCCACAATTAACACAATTAAAACACTAAAACAGCTCATTAACTATTCAGCAGTAAAGCTGAAACACTGCAGCACTGCGAGCTTCTGTGGCATTTATACTCCACATAACCAATTAAACGTTAAAAACACATGGTTTAAATATTACAGTTTAGCTAATAAGCCAATTAAAACTGAACTGTTTCACTGCAGCTCTTTAGCTTTTAATATTTTAACTGTAGCATTTAGCTACTTCGCATAGGCAACAAAAATAATGGATTTTTAAAGTTGCATCTTTAGCTAATTAGCAATTAAACTTTAAATATATAATATATAATCAATTATAAAATATTTTCTAACTGTAGTACTTAACTATTTTGCATGACTGCTTAATCAATATATATATATATATATATATATATATATATGTATGTATTTTATAACTGTAACATTAACTTTATTTTTAACAGTAGCAATTAGCCTTTACCAATAAAAACAGAAATATTTTAATGACCAATTACCAATTAAAACTGAAATATTGTAACTCTAGCATTTAACTATTCAGATAAAAAAAACACTTAAATACGTTTACATTTAGCATTTAACCATTTAGCATAGTCTGTGAGTATATATATCACATTTACTTATTTAGCATTACGAATTAAAACACATTTTTGACAGTAGCATTTGGCTACTTAGCATTTATCATTAAAAAGTGAAAAATGTGTAGCTATTTTAGCATTTAGGGTTAAAAATACAGATGTTTCAGCTGTGTTGATTTGTAGTGTTTAGCTCTTTAGATCTTACAGTTGAATTAAAAAGGTATACAGGGAAACAAAGAGAAAAGAGAAGAAACAGCAGCACAGTCTGAGCTTAACAGTGGTGGAACATTCAGTGTGAGCTAAAATGGCTAATTATAATTAATCCGGTTTAAGACATTGGTGTGAGGATAAAGGACCAAACCGCATTGTCCTTCAGGATTAAAGTGGCTTATATTGTCCATAAAAGTCAATTTATTATTGATCATATAAAGCACATCCATTGTGGATCTAGTGTTAATATATGTAAATATGCAAATAAAAAGGTGTAAAAATGAATAGCTGGTCTAAACTGATGTAGCCTGAATGGGCGGAGCTAAATTCCTCTAGGTCTAATGGGTGGGGATAACTGGGCGGGGTTAAACTTCTGTAAGCTGAATGGGTGGAGCTAAACTTAAATATACAACTATGCAAATGAAAACATGTAAAAAGGCAGAAATATGAACACCAATGTCAGTTTACTTTGAATTAAAACTCAAATATAGCTTATTTATAATAAACCACAGAAATAAAAATCATACTGAAACCAGCACTGCAGTGAGGGGTCAAGGGTCAGAATGGAGCCTGAATACTTTGTCCACGTCACATACAGAGCGTAACATCTCCCACTTCGTTAACTCATTTATAAAAAAAGAAAGAAAATAAAAAGCAACAACTTTGGCTAAAATGCACCATAAATTATATAGAGATGTCTCTATCTGTCTCTTATCTGTACATTAATCATGACCTGTAATATGAACTCATTTTACAAATGGCTCCTGCGGCGGCTGAAACCGAGCTGCGCTGAATTTACCCCATTTAAACGTTTACATTATTCCCACATGAATGAAACACACAGACACACCGAAAAATACACAAACTCAAACACAACCCTGCACTGACGTGCTTCATTCATGTGGAAATCCCAGAGATTTTGTTATATAATTCACTAAAAACAGCCCTAATTCACTTCTCTTCATCCCCCAAAAATTAAACAGGTTGTGTTACTGTCCCTTTAAGACTGATTTATGTAACTGACCTCTGTTCTGACTGGCTGCCTCATTCAAACAGCAGTCTGTACTGAAATAACTTCATTATGAATGGGTGGGGCTAACTTGCTGTAGGCTGAGTGGGTGGAGCCAAACTGCAGTAAGCTGAATGGGCAGGGCTAAACTGATCCTATTGTCAATTTTATTAACAAGGTCAGAAAGGTCAGTTTAGACTACAGCCCAGGTCTGTCTCTGGAAAACGCTCAGGTAAGTTCAGTCCAGTTTGGGTTTCAGTGAAGAACTTCTAAGTACATTTGATTCATCTGTGCTGCAGCAAATACACACACACACGCCGTCGTACCCAATATTCAAGCATCTAAGCTGTGACCATCTGGTCCTCCTGACCTCCTGACCTCCTCCCCGAACTCCAAACACAGAGGATTGGGCAGAAAACTGAACACTGAACAAAAACACTTTCCAGTAAAACACTGTAGAACATCCTCTTACATCACCTGTAAATCAATACTCCAAAAATAAAGGTTCCTCAATGGTTCTCGGCCTGGACGTAAATAGTAAATAGTAAAGAGATGTTCAGACTAAGTTTAGTGTGAGACGCTCCATTCTGGAGAAACACACAAGTCAGACCTGGTGAATATGGTGGTGAATGAAACCAGACGTCTGCCTCTTAAGGCTCCCTCACAGAAAGTTATTCCATGACATTGTTATGGTTGCGCTGCCTGATGCCTCCGATTTGAGGGGCATTTGGTTCTAAACCTGAACCCATTTATGGTGGACGAATACATGCAGGGCGTCGTTAGGCCAAATAGTCCACAAAGAAAAGTGATTTAGTTCAGATTCTCCACTATATTACCATTATAAACATCTATGTAAACTGTCAGAGACACGTGGAGCTTCACTGGGGGTCGATAGACAATAAAACGGCTGTATTGGTGTTGGAGACATCTGGTTCTATTGACCTCCACTGAGTCTCTACAATAAACTGTTTTACACTAAACTCACTCTGAACCCACTCTCTTTACACCTTCTATGACATTTAGGCACCTTTATTTTTTAAAGCGTATTTCAAAATGTATAAAACAAAACACTCCTGGTTTCCAGTTGTGGTAAAAAGCAGGTGTGATGGATATTCCCTGTAGAAGCAGCATGTCCTGTTTGGTTATGAATATGGCTGTGAGAACTTCAGTAAACAATAATAAACACCGCTAGTGTGATCAGGAGCAGCTCCGGATGCTCACGGTGATAATGATCATGACTTCATCTGTATAAAACTGCTACATGTGTGTAAAGGCAGAAACATTCAGCTAGCGCTGAGACACGGGAAGAGTCCCGGAATAAAGAGAGGCTGAAGTGCTTCATCTGTCCATTAAGACAATAGAGGCTTTAGTACAAAGGCTCAGGTATCTAGAACTCATGGCTATAAATGCATAAACATACATCCCACTCATTTAAGCAATCAGCGCACAGCTCCAGCGCGCTTCCTCTTTCTCCTGCCTCTCCGGGAGCTTCTGGCCGATGGATCAGAAAGGTGCTGTAAAAATCACTGCAGTTAATCCAATGCTCTGGCAGACCAGGGAGTGGGAGAGAAAAATGACTCAGGCGACTCGTGAATCATCAGCTGGGCCACTGCAGACCACTCGGCTGGTACGGGACGATCCCAACATCCCTGATTTGAAGCAAAAAGTGTTTTCCTTCACAGTAAATGTGTAGAGATTCGTATTATAAAGAGATGGCAACAATTCCACCCCCCTAACTAGCCCCCTTACCTTCCCTCAACTACCCCCCCCCAACTGATCCCCATCAATCAATATTGAGTCAATAACCGCCGGAAACCAGGGGGACACAAGAGGCAATCTGATCTGATTCTGTGACAAATCCAGCCAGAGCAGGCCCAGAACAACCAGAGAGGTGGAGAACAGTCAGCAGAAATAATGTAAAGTAATGTCAGCAGAAATAATGTAAAGTAATGTCAGCAGAAATTGTGTAATGTCAGCAGAAACAATGTAAAGGTCATTAGAGCTTTATCCCAAATAACATAATAAAGTGAAATAGCTGAAATAATGTAGACTAAAGTGACGTTTTAGCTAATATAGTGTAATATTAAGTGAAGTTTTAGCAGAAGTAGTTTAGAGTAAAGCGGAGTTTTAGCTAAAATAATGTAGTGTAAAGTGAAGTTTGAGCAGAAATAGTGTAGTATTAAGTGAAATTTTAGCTGAAGTAGTTTAAAGTGGAGTTTAGCTAAAATAATGTAGTGGAAGATAGGATTAGCAGAGATAATGTAATATTAAGAATTAGCAGAAACAATGTAAAGTACTGTGAAGTTTTAGCGGCAATAACGTGGTGTAAAGTGGGATTAGTAAAACAACGTCAAATAACATCAGATAAAGCGTCAATTAAAAGGTCAAGTAAATTGCAGTAAGAACACTATTAGTGATGTATTGCAATGTAAAGTTTTAGCTGGAATAATTGCAGAAATGTCACAGAATCAGGAGGTGAAGGGACGTACTGTAGCCTATTGTAACGTTAACAGAAGAACAGGATATTCAGAGTAGCAGGTAGGAGAGGCAGCAGCCATATTAAAAGACTTCATGCTAAAGCTAAAGCTAAAATACCGCTGGGTGTGGCTGTCTGGGTGGCATCGTGCCATCTCTGATACTTCACTCCAGCTGTCAATCAGGATTAAGTCCAAGTCTGGACTAAACAGGTAAAAAACGCAATTTAGCCCAGGATTAGACTGAATCCGGGTCCAGAACCTGCACCTGGACATCTGTCCGCGTCAACCTCACCAAAGCACAGGAGATCAGAGGTTATCAGGCCAGCTAGTGTTTTTTCCAGAGCACTGGTGTAGGCACAAAGTATTTCTGAGGGATCTTCACTCTTCCATGTGCGCAGGCAAGCAGAACATCTACAGCGCTTCCCGAGGACTAGCTTATCAGAACAACACAAATACACGCGTCCAGCCCCGCAGTCTGGCTGTTCCGCGTCCCTCCACCTTGCTGCGGTGGATTCCAGCCACAAAAGCAGAGGACAAGGCTGTGTGTGAATGACAAAACTCTTTCTTCTTCCCATCCTTCAACCTCTGAGGTTCAGGGGCTGAGGTTCTCCAGCAGTTCTGGGGTGAGGTACTCCATGGGCACGGCAGGCAGGTGCTTGGCAGGGTTTGGCAGGCATGCTGGTGACTGTGGAGCCGAGGGGTTTAGCAGGAGACTGTGCTGACCGTCCATCTCCTGCACTACTGTATAGTCTGAGACAGGGGGCAGCACTGAGGCTGGTGGTGCTTCGGGCAGAAAGTAGGGTGTCTGGGCTTCCGCGTCAGGTGCCAAGTACCCAACACACCAGGCTTGGGATTCCTCACCAGGCTCGGGAGGAAGGGTGTGGTAGGCATTTTCCAGAGCCGAACTGCAGGGGGTGCTAGACTCAACCTGCCTGACAACGACTTCAGGAGAATAACCTCCACCAGAATCTGCCACCAGGAGCTGCAGCTGCAGCTTGTTCTCCTTCTCATCCTCACCTGTTTCTCCTTCCTTCTTCGTTTTCTTCTCAGCTGGGTCCTTGCCAGACATATCGTTCTGCTGCCCAGGTGACAGAACCACACCCCCTGCTGGTGTGACATCACTGACCTGGGCGTAAAAGTCCATGTTGATCCAACTTTCGCCGACAGGCTGTGTCTGAACTGGAAAGAAGGGAGTTTCCGAAGCCTCGGGGCCAGGGGTGGATGGGCTGCTCTCGCTGACCAGCGGGTGGCGCTCTTCCATTCTAGAGTGAGCCATCAGAAGGCCCTCAGGGTCAGGCAAGAAGTCCGGGTCATAGCAGCTGGCGCGGCCCGAGTCGTTGTCGCCCTTCAGGCTGGGCCGGGTCAGTCCCAGCAGGCGCCGAGTGTCTGAACTGTCATTTTTGTCAGCAGCGTCGTCCAGGTCCAGCTGGATAAACTCCACCCAGGGGTCCTCACGGTACGTGTCGGGGTTGTACATGTGCTGGCTGCTCAGAAGAGAGTTCAGTTGGTCCATCTTCCCTTTCTGCAAACAGAACACACCGTTATTCTTGCAGGGGTTCCCATACCAGTCAGTTCCACTAGTGGAACCTTCACTCAAGCAAGGAGACTTTCATGAGTTTCACAAGTCTCACAGGTGACAGAGGAGCTATAATGGTTTTTAAAATGGCATCACATGAAGAACAAAAATTTCTTAGAGACAAACGGAAAATAACACAAGGCCCTTGAACCCAAGAGATCCTTCAGGATAGTCTCTGTTCACGAATGGGTGGAGGAAACTTGCAGAGGGAGGGGGTTAGAAGAACAGCTGAGCCACAGTGCGCCGAGGGAAAACAGCAAGTGCGTAGAACAGCAAATACCGGTTTTAGACTCTAATTACCCTGTTAATTCTTACACTGAGTTCTAAGGATTAACTGAAATTAGTTTCTGACCAGCAGCCCACAACGCCACCTAGAGGTTTACCAGTCCATACAACCCCTAATTCAAGAAATAATCTGGACTGCTGGGGGCAAATAAATATTCCTTACTGTGAATATATGATGTGTGAATGTGTGAGAACTGGAATTGGAATAATACTTTCTAAAAAAGTATTATTATTATTATTATTATTATTATTAATGATAATAATAATAATACATTTTAAACAAATGAACTCTACTGCATTATAAATAAATTACACTTGCTTTAAAATTCAGTTATATTTTAAATTAATGTAATTATATTTCCATTCAGTGTTTTTCAGCTCAAGGCTAAAGCTTTAGCATTATTAGCTAGTAAAACGTTGCTAATTTAGCCCTCGTTTGCTAAAGTAGCCTTGATAATTAATAAGGTGTAATAAAAACAGTGTCCAATTAGTCCAGACACTTTTTTATCAGATCAAAAATGATTAAAGGGCCCATATCATAGAAACGTTCTCACTAAAAGCAAGAGTTTGAAATTGTCTGTAAACTTTGTAACATTTAAAAAAATATCTTTACATTTGAAAAAGTCCAAATATGGACATCAGTGCTTTTATGATGTCATAAAAGCCATCATTCAGCCTTGAGCAGTTTAGCTCCACCCATTCTCATCTGAGGAGTGTTGAGGCTGGACTGCTTTTTTGAGCAAAGCAGAAAATGGCAGCCAATTAGAAAAGAACTAATTTGGATTTATAGGATTTAAAAAATTTAAGTGCACAACAGAAAGTGGGAACAGCTTAAGCTGTGCAGCCACTCAGCGTCCTCCGGACTGGACGACTCTCTGCAGTGCTAGCGTTAGCCATGTTAGCTAGCGGATGCGTTTCAGATGCTGTGCAGAACGCCGGTACGGTTACTGTACTTTAACACCGACTTGCGGGTTGTGCAGGTCTCCGTGCTGTTTGTGTGCCTAGAGTGAAGTATCTCCACACATGTGATGTGTGTCTGTCTCCTCTGCTGCTGTGTCTCTCGTCTTGTTGTGGTTTTGTGTTTATTTTCCCCTCCTTTGTGTTTATTTCCTAACGTCAACGCGTCGACGCGTCTACTTTTCTGTTAATGAAAACTGTGTTGTAAAACATTCTGTATGGGACTGCCTGGTAAATATATACATTTGCGTCAGTACAGGCTTGTGGTTCTGCTGTACTGTGGCTGAAGCGAGCTCCAATAAAAGCCCATCATTCTCTCTTCAACATTCTGTTCATATTCAAACACAAGTGACTAATCAGAGTGGCTCATCTCCAGCTCAGGGACATGTGTGTGTGTGTGTGTGTGTGTGTGTGTGTGGAAAGAGGAATGATTACAGCTGTATAATTACAGCTGCACACCTACAGAGGGTTAACGAGCTGACCCCCGCCAAACCGCCACACACTCCGAGTGTTTACAGCAGCGTTAGTGGGCAGAGAGACGGGGGGATGTTAGGACGTACAGCTCCATCCGGCTCACACAAAGCTATTATACCCACTGAGTTCACTTATATAATACATAATAACATAAAAACATGATGTTCAAACATAATGTCAGCGGAGTGGTTGTAGCCGAGTTTATATACAGTGTACAATGTATAGTTATATTGTAGATGAAGTAAAAAATTGGTTTAGATTTTATTTTTAAGTAAATGTAAACACCCATGAAAGGATCTGCATGAACTTTACCTTCAAGAGCTCGGGATCAATCCCTTTAATTTTAGGAGCTGGAACAGGAGGCAGTAATATCACCATTAACCTAAACAACCAAAAACAAACACAGGTCAGTGTCCTTCAGCATGTTTTCTTAAACTACATATTGTATGTCTACATACTGAAATAAATACTGCAATGAAAATGTAAATATATACTAATCATGAGTAGAGATGATAAACAAAGGAAAAAGCAATAAATAGAATGACATTTTGGAAAAAAAATTACAGCTCAGATCTGTCCAACTTCTTTAAAAAACTAGACAGTTCTGAATAAATAAAATCAAAAATGTAAATATATAATTATATATTAATTCAATTCTATTAACTCTACCAAATTATACATATTAATGTATATATAATAACATAAAAAAAATATATATATATATATATATATATATATATATATATATAAC
>JBBPCX010068489.1:0-12191 GCA_037974365.1 Hydrocynus forskahlii
CACACAGAGTCCTGACCTCAACCCCATCCAGCACCTTTGGGATGAACTGGAACGGAGATTGTGAGCCAGACCTTTTCCTCCAATATCAGTGTCTGACCTCATAAATGCTCTAAAGAATGAATGGACACAAATTCCCACAGAAACTTCAAAATCTTGTGGAAAGCCTATTTTAGCTGCAAAGGGGGGCCAACTCCGTGCGTCCCAATACTTTTGTCCATATAGTGTATATAAGGGCTGAGATCACTTTTCGATTGATCAGTTAATAATTAACAGTAATGAAATGGACTGTGAGTGAGTTATTGCACGGGTTGGAAAGGGAGAACGGTAACGGCATTTTTCATTTACAGTATTTTATATATTCTCATTGTGAAGTCTTTTCACACTATCATTTTTAGGGATTAATTTTATTTTGCTCTTATTCATTAAACATTAGCATAAAATGGATGTCAAATACATCTGTGGATGAGTAACAGTGGCAAATTTATCATTTTTCAAACACTGCTGTAAACAAATAAAACAAGAGTTCACTGACTCTGCAGCCCCATTTATGAGAGTGGAGTTCAGGCTTGGAGCTCTGACAGTTAATGACAAGTAAGTTCTGATGTAAAAGAGACACTTCTGTAAACCTTGGACTTCTGTGAAAAGGCCATAAGCTTTGCGGTCCCCACTGGAATCTGTCCTGAATATACAAAGTAAAGGTTAAATTTACTATTGTCTAATAGAATCATGGATATTTCTCAGTAATTTTGTTCCAGTTAATCTGTAACCCTGGCCTTAACGTATATTCCCGTCCATTTGTTTGCTCAAAATAGTTCTTTATGTCACTAACAAAAATGATACATTTTTTTGTTTTTTTGCATCCTGTCCTTTGTATATCACCATAAATTTGATGACAAGAATTTAGAAATCACATTCGTAAAGGGGCACCTGGAGGCCTGGTGGTACACTCACAGGAGACAAACGGTAAACTTTCACCTCATTAAAAAGAAAAATATATTAAAAGACTGAAATAGGCACAATTGCTTCATATTGCCTCAATATGAAGGAGTGGCGGTAATTTCACTGTAAACGTTCCAACAGCTTTTATCTTGACTTTAAAGGAAATGTAATAGCTTTCTCCATCCACTGACTGAAGTGTAATTATCCGATTATAAAAACAGACACTGGTCATTTTCTGATGAGGTATGTGTGCAAAATAAACCACATTAAAGGTCAGAAAATCTTTGAAGAAACAGATCAAGGTCTAGATCAGACGGCTCTGTGTGAGGCGGCTGCTGGCAGTAGTTGTCTGAATCTCACGGGTACTGGACTTCTGCCCTGCTCGAACTCATGTAGAGGACGGGGTGGGAGTAGATCCAAAGTCCCAGTCAATTCACTTTGAAGACTGTTTCAGACCCCAGGTGTTTGGCCTTTTTCCACACTTGGACTAAGTGCTGTTCAAGCAGCCACATGGTGCTGAGCTCCAAAATATGCCCCTATTTGTACTTAATACCAAACACTGTTGAGTTTGAAACCTCATGGCTGATTAATAAATACACTCCTCTAAATGTATTCATTCAACACATACATGTGACGGCCACCTCGCCCCCACCTCGTAGAACCCGGTCTCCGTCTCCTGAGTATTAGTTTTCCTTTCTTTCTTTACATCCTGTACTCCCTTTCTCCCTTTATTTTCCCTTCGTTTCTATATTTGTTGCCAGGTTACGTTTGGGTCCCTTGTCCCCTACCTAGTGTTTCCCATTTAGTTCACCTGTGTCTCGTTTGCTCCCCTTATTTAAGGCCCAGACGATCCCAGTATTCTTGGAGTCTGTATTTGTCTTCTCTCCCCATGGTGTCTGTGGTTTCTCGTGCCTGGTTCATGATAGTTATTTTGTCTCAGTATGGTGTATGTTAGTTCTCGTGCCTGGTTCATGATAGTTATTTTGTCTCAGTATGGTGTATGTTAGTTCTCGTGCCTGGTTCATGATAGTTATTTTGTCTCAGTATGGTGTATGTTAGTTCTCGTGCCTGTTTCATGATAGTTATTTTGTCTCAGTATGATGTATGTTAGTTCTCGTGCCTGTTTCATGATCTTGTCTTCCCTGTTCTGTTTTTCAGGCCCGTGTTCCTCTGTTTTAGTCCAAGGTTGCGCACGGTCTGCGCTGACAGCCAGGATCCACGTTTTCTGGCCGTGAAGCTTGGTGGAAAGCTAATTCCTGTTTCCTGGTTTTGTTTTTCTTTGTTTCTTTGAGGAGCACAGGTCTTGTGTTCTATGTATTGCCCTGTTTTCGTTTATCGTGTTCTGTGTTTCCCGTTTTTGGTTAAGAGCCGGGGCTTGTGTTTTGTTTATTCAGTTCTGTGGATTGAGTGTTTGTTTTCTGTGTTTATTAAAACCTGTAAATAGTAACCGCGCTGTGGGGTCCTCCCCCTTCCCTTCCAAGCGCACACCGTGCCAATACACAAAAAAAATACACCCTCATGAGGCACATGGGGATAAATACATAATTCACACTGATAATGGTAAACATGCTTAACATTTTTTTATTTAGTCCAGTGCTGCCCCCACATGCCCAGGACAATAACCATCCTTTCGTTCAGGCACATGCCCAAAAACTTAAACTTTAGTGTTTGTGAAAAGTTCTTTTAAATCTCAGAATTAATTAGTAAGTGTTACAGAACAACTAGTTTGAATGGCCATGTACCCATTTTCAGAATACCTGTCCAGTAGACCTTGGAAACAGGGTCGATGGACATGTTGCTTCCTAATTGTTTAGTATTTGAAATGGTTTTACTCAAGCCTGTATTTGAACAATATCAGCAACATTTAAAACATATTACTAGTCATTTGTGCTAACA
Organism: Hydrocynus forskahlii; assembly: GCA_037974365.1. Classification (NCBI taxonomy): domain Eukaryota; kingdom Metazoa; phylum Chordata; class Actinopteri; order Characiformes; family Alestidae; genus Hydrocynus; species Hydrocynus forskahlii. The sequence goes on from JBBPCX010068489.1 coordinate 2,836, forward strand.
GTGGAATATTTGAGTGTTTACCCCGAAGGAAAACTTGAAATGCCATCAAACTTTGTAGGACTTGACATAATACTGACAAACATGTTATCAAGTGAAAAACTACATACCCTCATCACTCTCTATCTGAATTTTAGCTACTATGCTTAACGTTAACAGCAACAGGCAAGGAGATAAGAGGGAAACATGCACAGTGACAAATAATGATACAATGGATTAAAAAGGTAATCATAAAATAGAATAATAAAAATAATTCAGTTTTAGAAAGAGAGTGACTCTACAGAGGGTGAAAGAGGGAGAGCAGCTGGGAAATTTGCCCTGAAGGGGAAACAGCAAAGCAAGAAAAAACCTACGAGAGGACAATAGAGATGATTGTTTGACTGAAGATCCTTGGAGAATCACCAACAAACAAGACGGGGAAATTTTGGAAAGATTTTCAAAAGGTCTTGATTGATCTTGCACCTGAGGTGTAAATATTGTGCAATGTTTCCCCCTGGTCTTACCCCACCTGAACTAAACACTGCCATGTTTATTGGACGGGTTCTCTGCTTTGGAAATTATTTGGACATTACTTGTAACAGTCGCTGGATGTGTGCGTGCTTTTAGCATATTGAGACTTGTGAAAAACATTTTAAAATCATCAGTGTCCTAGAAGGGCTGAGCAGCCTGGAAGATCTGGCAGGCCCTTGAGGAGCAAATAGCAGCAAAATGTGATAGCAATATTAGCACAGATGCTAACCTCGCACCTTGTTGATCAGTGTGTGTGTGTGTGTGTGTGTGTGTGTGTGTAAAAATATATGTGTAAAGTGGTCCCTTATAGTCACAGTGTAAAATTTCTCTGTATTTAATCCAAGCACCAAGTGAAGTAGGGGGCTGCCACCAACGAGGGCCCCCCAGGGAGCAGTGTGTAGGGATGGTACCTCAGTGTTGACACTAGCAGTATTGGGATTCGAACCCACAACCTTCTGATTGCAGGGGCTACTTCCTAACCACTAGGTCACCCAGCATGAATATACATATTTTTGGCACACTTAAGTAACTTCTTAAGAATAAGTTAGATAGCAGGAAAGGGGGACACATTTAGCTCGTTGTCTCACAAAAGCAGTTCATCAAGCTTTGTGGCAAAGAGTCGATGTAATTTATTACTATGTAATATTTGACTCTACATCAGACAAGTCTAATACAGAACAGAATGTGATTATGGTCAGATATGTGCGTCAACACACAGACTGTGGTTTTGGGAGGTAAGAGGGAGGTGACTGCCTTTGACTAGAAAGCAGGCGAAGACATTTCTGAGGTGACTAAAGCAGCATTGGAAGAAAGTTCAGAGAGTTCCACTCCAAGCTCAGATTTTAATAACCAAACTCACCAGTGCTTCTCTGTGTTGGTGTTCATGCCTCAGGTCTCAACATTTACTGTTAATCGGCTGTACGGTTTCTTCAGAGCAAGTCCAAATCGATGGTCAACCTTAAGTCACAAAGCAGGCTCACCTGTGCCACACCCACAACCTTTCTGGTCTCCAGAGTACTGAGCCTGGGCTCCTGCGCCATCGCTACGTTAAAATTGGTTTCTCACCTGTGTTTCATTTCCACACAGCGTTTAAAAGCCAGGCCGACCTGGAGTGCACAGTCTGGTAACCATCATACCAACCGCCTGGTCTCTGTTGTGTTCCTCGCCAGTTTACAGCACTGATTTTGCACACTCTACTGTGCCCATGGCATGCTAACCTGCTTGCAGTTACACCAGCTTTCATCAGCTTACAACCCTCCTGAGCTGAAGATTTCCTCTCAGTGAGAGCTTCGACCTCTTTAACCCTCAGTGTTACAGTGGACTAAAACTGTATATACCTTTCACATGCTTCACTGGCACATCAGTGCCTGTTTATGTATCTGGTGTTTCACGCCCTTTGTAAAGTATCAGACTCACCTCCCGTGAGTGTGTCCCTACTACAGATCTGCACAAGACAGCAGCCTGCTTCAGACACTCACAATAAGGGAAGAGATACCACATTGCACAGATAATCAATTGACAGTCTTGATGTTCAGCAAACTTTAAGGCACTGCAAGATGAAATTACATTCATTTGGCAGATGCTTTTATCCAAACTGACTTACAATTTGAAGAAATGCTCCAGTTTTGTGAGATTGTGAGAACCAGAGGAGAGTTTTAAGTGCTAAATCTTTAGGTAAGAGTAGTGCAACAAGATCGATAGTGCATTAGTAGAGGAGATGCTCTCTGAACAGATTAGTCTTCAGGAGGTTTTTGAAGATAAAGAGGGATTCTGCTGCTCTGGTCATCTTTGGCTGCTCATTCCACCAGCAGGTAACCAGAATGAGACCAGTCTGGACTGGGTTTACCTTGTGTGTAGGGATGGCAGTAGGTGTCACTCTGTAGGTAAGAGTTAGTGACTGAACTTCATTCGGACCACCGTGGGTAACCAGTGTAGGTCATCCAGCAGTGGGGTGACATGCGACCTTTTGTGTTGCAAAGCTGCTGCGTTGTTAACCAGCTGCTTATAATACAAGCTGGGAGACCCACTAGGAGAGCATTTCAGTGATTAAGGCAAAGGGGAAATGAATCAGCAATTAATGGACATGCTTTAATTGCTTGCATTTTAAAGCTGATAGATATGGGTAAAACAAGCAGACAGGCACTGTCAAGGAAATATTTTATATAAAAAAGTATTTAATAGGTTTCAAAGTTACATTTCAAAAGGATCTTGTACCTGAGGTCTATTTATTTTGTGCATACCTCGTCTTCTATCACTTGTACTTCTCACTGCCACCTACGGCATGCGTATTTGTAGAGACGTGTGCTGGCCTTTACCAAATTGAGACTTGTAAAAAATGGCTTAAGATTATCAAAGTTCTTTCAAACACTTGGCGACTTGACACTCCCTTCGGGTGAAAGCCATTTAGCAAAAAACAAAGTTGGACTTCAACAGTGGTATGCATGACTTCGCCAACAGAAAGACCAGGCTGGGCTTTAAGATGAGAATCAAATACCTAATAAATGCCTGGAGCATGCATGTATGAAGTGATAGCAAATTTGAACAAATAGAGGCACACGCTTTAGCAACCAACCTAATTACTAAGCATTACAGAATAAATACATTATATATTTTTCCATCACTTCATATTCTTGGGAGGAGGGGTCACACCACTGTGTCCAGGGCACAAAAGCTGTCCAAAGGGTCCCAGTTTAGTTCACTGCTGACTTTGAACACACAGCACACAGCTGAAACAGAAACTCTTCTCGTCACAGCCCTTTTAGTCTGCTGCTGTGGGTGTTGCTATGTTATTGTTTTCATGTGGTTTCTTGAGAAAGCTTATGTGTTCTGAAGGACTGCTCTACGTACACGGCTGTATCGTGCATTGTTAAAGTAAAAATCAGATAATATATAACATAGCTCTAAGGTGAACGTTTCCTCAGATGGACTTCTGGCAGGTTTAGGTGTTTTGTCACAGTGCCTGCTGGTAAGGAATTGTTGAATAGGCGATAAGAATCTTATTTTTCTCTTTAGAGCTGTTCATCATTTTGACCTTTTCACCTGCGTTCTTGAATGGTCCAAGGTCATGAGATAAACAAGTAAAGACAATGCAGAAGTATTCATATCTTTGTATTGTGGTTGTTCTGGACTAAAGCAGAAATATTTATGTGCCCATTTTGTAGCTGATACATATGGGTAAAAATAAGCAAGAAAATATTTTATGTGAAAAAAGATTTAATAAAAGATTCAAAAGGATCTTGTACCTGAGGTCTATTTATTGTACATACCTCACCTTCCATCACTTTAATTTCTTCTATTTGTGGAGACGCGTGCAGGCTTTTACCAAATTGAGACTTAAGATCAACAATGTCCCTTCGAACACTGAGCGGAACATGGGATGTAAGATCCCTCATGTCCAACTCTCAAGCTACTGGTATTTTTTTGTTTCAGTTTTGTTTTTAATGTGGCGTAAAGCACTTTTTCCACACCACATATTGCTCAAAGCAAAGTCTAGGGTCAGATGACCAAGCAAGGAGAAACCATGGCAAGAAAACACTTCAGCAAGCGAGGGTGGGGAGATGTTTCCATCTCCCGAAGTTGGCTGGGATGTACACAGCTCCGTGACCCAGGTGAAAAGTTGAAAAGTTAGCCAAAGGTGAACAGCAGCTGGATGTGAGTTCATATTAGATTTAGAAGTTTATGGAGCAAGTTGGGAGGCAGAGCCACCCTGGAGCTATTTTTTCTGAATGAAAGCCAGTTCCTACGCTGTTAAAATGTGAAGAACTGGTTTGAGACTTTTCCCTTGGTGGAAAAGCAATATAAAAGTTACACCATTCTGTATGTCCTACTAAGTAACAAATACTTTCCTGATGTACAGTTCCGTAGAGTCTGTGAATATATAATCTTTGAATTACTAGGCAACGGGATGATATAAATTGTTAGGCTCTAACATTACAGCTCTGGAAAATAATAAGAAAGCACTGCAGTTTATTTTTAAATCAGCATCTCCGTGAGGAAAACAGTGTCTGTTAAATTCCTCCACCAGCACCTCGTTCTACTTTATGAGGGACTGATTAGTGATCACCTGAATCACTTCTTATTTAATGAGGAAAAGTATAAAAACACTGCTGTAATCGACACTCTCCTCTCTCAATGAGACCAGTTGGATGGTAAAACACTACTAGATGTTCATCAAAGGTGATTATTGCCATTTTGTCTAAGAGTGAACAAGAGGTTCGTTTTCTTTTAATTATTCAGGTTTGGAAACGCTGCATAATTATTTTTATGTTTTGTCATTTCCTTTATAATGATGCTTTAAAGAACAATATTTTATTTGGAAATGAGGAGAAATATAGTCAGTAGTTCTTAAAACTAAGGCAAAGCTGTTCAGTTCAATATTTGCAGCTATAAAGGATAAAACCTGAGAAACTGAACAGTTTTGCAGTGGTCTCTTATCTTGTTCAATATATTGTTATAGATTGATTTGCAACCTAGTAAGACCTTAACACTCGCCTTCAAGACCAAGAACAGACTCACACCTCATTACTTATTAGCACTGATCAAGCAGCATCACTTCTCGTCCTCTCTGAGCTTCAAGTACTGCTCGTCTTGAGCCTCTGTTGCTCTAAAGAAGAGGAAGACCTGCATCAAGACTCTTTTCAGTCTCGGCCCCCCAGTGGTGGAACGAACTCCTCCTTCTGATCAAATCTGGAGTCCCTTGCTGTCTTCAAGACCCTCTTCTTCAAGGAGCACGTTGGTGACTAACCAGTCCTCTCGTCTATCTCTTATAGATCTTTTCCTATGTATTAAACAAAAAGTTTTTTAAGGTGTGTAACTTAGCTGGCAGTAACTTGGTAAAAAAAAGGTGTTGATTTTAGTGTAGCTTTATAGGTATGAAGAACAGATGTAGACTACTTGAGCACTGCTGTTCGTCACTCTGGATATGAGCGTCTGCTAAATGCAGTAAATGTAAATGTAAATTGTCAAATAATGTAACATAATTCTATAACAGTATATTCTTTCTGTTTGATTTCCGCTCTTGTATGTAAAAGGGATTCAGATTAATCTGCCCAATAACCATGTGAATGGAGGGGTCACTTGAACAATGATGATTTCAGACCAAATAATTCACCCTTATACACCACAAAACCCACTTAAAATTACCTTAATTTTGACCTTCATTTTCCATACAGGAAATTAAGGAAAATGATGGGAAAAAGTGCACAGATTATATTTCAGTGGTACCTTAATATATTTTCCTGTCCCTTTATATTCTTGGAAAGAAGATGGGGTGAGGTGGAAGAGATGGAAACTTTTGGTGCTACTCCACTTGCTGTGCCTGACAAGAGTAGGTTAGTTGTTGACTTTGAACACCCCATGTAACACAACGACACAACAGAATTGCATGTTGTCTTGGCTTGTTTAGTCTATATTACAGGTTTTATGCAGTTTCTTGCAAAAGCACACATATTTGTAATGATGTGCAGCCTGCTCCATATGCAGGCACTGTGTTGTGTCACAGTGCCTGCTGGTAAGGAATTGTCGGATGAGTGATTTTTCCATCATCCAAAGTGTTACCCAATCCATGGCTGAGAGGTGAAAAGTCAGGCAAAGATCCAAATGACTGACTGATGACCATTTGGATATGAGTACATATTAGGATTAGAAGTTCACGGAGCAAGTTAGGTGTAATTTACAGTAATAAAAATAAAAACAGGGTTTAAGAAGAACACATGAAAAACACAAGAACACTCAGCAAAACACTCGCGATAGCTTCACACAGGAAACTGCAGGAATGCTGGACTGCATATGCCAGCAATGCGTCACAGGGCAGTAGCCAATCAGCAGCAAGGTTGTGGTCGACAGCACCAAAAAATGTATACAGTTATATTTTGTATGGAAATGTAGCTGAATTTACATAAATATTTATGTTACAAAATTAGTAAATTATATTTTTCTTAATAATTGAGCACTAAAATATGGAGGATGTTTGCGGTTTCCGTGAATTTGCGGGGGTTTCCACAAACAATTATAAGTTCAGTTGCAAGAAAAAATCCATGAATGACTGAGGCCGCAAACTCTGAACCATGACTTTGTGTGGGAACACTGTACTGTACTGATCCCAGAGAAAACTGCTCCCTATTAATACTGAGTTAGCCAGATCACTTTATACCCAGAGGATTGTCCAGGAGGAAAGTCCCTCAGCTCTTGTCCCATTGGGCAGGTTTGAGGGCCTGTTCCAATCTTCCAATGGTTTAATGCCTGTGGGCTGTATATTGTATAATGAAGGTGTGCCTCTAGTGGCAAGAGCAGGTATTACCATACCAACATGTGTTGAAAGAGAAATTGACAGAACCACGTCTGTCTGTGGTGAGTAGCAACATTCGCGAACATGCGTAAACCTACTACAGACGTCAGCTTTTAGCCTGAAGCCATACACCTGTTGTCAAGTAGTCTAACAACTTCACTGCACAATAGCCATCTTTCATTTAATCTGGAGTCAGTAAATGTTTTTGTTATGCCTCAGTGCTCAAGTATTTTTCCGGTAGAACACAGAAAGTTATTCATTTTGAGTGCTAAGCAATCAAACATAATTTGGCTAAACTTTAGATAAACTAATGTTTGGTGCCTGAAGTCATGTATGGTGCCTGAAGTCAGCATGTCTCCTGTGTCTCCTGTGTTATTAGATGTTTTTGTGTCTTTGTGAAAAGTGAAATTAACTTACTAAACAACCACTATCAACAAAATCCTCTAGCACTCAACCGTGACTTCACATAAAAACAAATTATACCTGTGCTGAGCTCCAGTGTCAAGACATCACCCAGGGAGTTATTATGCAACATACAGCAAGACAAGCCATTATGGACACATGCGTCATGTTTGATGGTCAGGATGCTGGTTGCTCTTTCAACAAGTTTTTTCTTTTAGTCTAAGTAGATGCTCAGGGTTGGGTTGTGCTATGAGTAACCAAATAATATTATCCATGAGTTTCCTTGTAGAAGTCAGTTTTATTTCTTAAACATACATTTTATTCCATTCAGTCCATTTGGATCTACTCTCCTGTTGCCATTCAGCTTATGTCATATACCTCAATGTAAAGTTCCTTCACACAGCTGGCTGTGAGACAATCAGTTCCCTGGATAAGGTTGGGGTTACACTGTTTCAAAGGTATATTCAGACTTTGTCTTTTCATTTAACTGATGATTTCTTAAATGCCACCAAGCTAGACCTTGATTGAGGATAAGCAGGTCAGATACAGACTGAATGTATTTACATATAAATACAAATACAGTAAACCCCTGTTTAATCGCGGCTTCAGTTGTGGACTCAGTCTCTTGTGATTTTTTTTTGAGAACCAAACTAGTAATTATTCATAGAAACCGCAGATATCTTCTGCCTTTTTTCCTCATCCTCGTGCTGGTTGTTTATGTTTGGGCCTCGTCTGCCACACCCCATCGCCCTCGTTCTGGTTGTTTATGTTTGGGCCTCCTCCGGGGTCTCCGTGTTTCTCCCACAGTCCAGACACATGCATGTCAGATGAATTGGGGATTCTAAATTGACTGTAGGTGTGAGTGTGTGAGTGTGTGTGTGTGTGTGTGAGTGTGTGTGTGTGTGTGTGTGTTCTCTGTTGTGGTCTGTTGTCCCTGCCTGGTGCCTGTAAACCCCAGGATAGGCTCCGGGTACTCATGTCAGATGAATTGGGGATTCTAAATTGACTGTAGGTGTGAGTGTGTGAGTGTGTGTGTGTGTGTGTGTGTGTGTGTGTGTGTGTGTGTGTGTGTGTGTTCTCTGTGGTGGTCTGGCGTCCCTGCCTGGTGCCTTTAAACCCCAGGATAGGCTCCGGATACTCATGTCAGATGAATTGGGGATTCTAAATTGACCGTAGGTGTGATTTTTATTTCATTTAGTTCAAGTACAAAATAAAAAAACAGGAGCTAACTTTTTTTTCTTAATTCAGTTTCGATCATAAGGCATATTTGTTAGTTTGGAAAACTCTAATTGTGTTTGGACTGTACCCAGGTCCTGCATGCATTAGTCACTTTATATTCAGTTTAATCCTGTAGATCAGTAGAGCCATGACATTTCCACGTATAAGGGGGACTTGCTGTGGCCTGCCCTTCCTGACAGATACACGTATGAACTGAATTTTACAGGTGTGTCAGTGTCAGCAACAAAATAGTTAGTGGTTTCATATTGTGGGTGGGGATTAGCTAAATTTGTGTGAATGTGGTTCTTCTGACAGATCAGGCCGTGTTCTACAGTGTGCAAGAACAGGCAATGAAAAATGGTCTCCAAACTATCTGAATACCTTTCTGTGCTATTAGTCCACAATCACTTAGCTGTTCTCTTTTTTTATTACAGAAATACATTAATTCATGTAATAAAAATGTATGTTTAAATAATTCCGTTTTACACCAATTAAATCTAAAAACTATTGAAAGTTGTTGTGTAATCATAAGTACATCTAATGTGCTTATTCAGTCTGGCTATGATATTAACTTAGTTTAGTGCCTTTTTCAAGGTGCATTTGTTAAATTACATGACGTTAAAACAACCCAAACAGAAGCTGAATTTTAACTGAAACCATCGGTAGCAGTACTAGGTGGCAGCTCCATCCCTGTTAAACCAAAACTCTCAGTGGGTAAAAAAATTGGCGAGAAAACTGTGGAATAGAAATTGTTGAGCAAATAAGTACATACACCAATTACATCCATTTTGGTCATTTTTTGTTTTAAAAATTAATTTTAACATACCTGTCCACTTTTATATTATGTTAACCAATAGGTTAGTCACAAAAACTGAGAACTCAGTAGTCACCAAACAGAGAACTCAGCAGTCACAAAAAACTGAGAACTCAGTAGTCACCAAAC
>JBBPCX010068490.1:0-12191 GCA_037974365.1 Hydrocynus forskahlii
AACACTACTGTCCAGTAGTAAACAGGTTTTAAGTATAATTTTCCCAGGTGCCTAAGACTTTTGCACAGTACTGTGTACAGTAACCTGCCAGTTTTACACAGATCAGGAGTCACGGATTCAGTCATACGCGGATTTTTTCTGAGAACCTAACTGATCGTTTCACTCGGAAATCTCCACAATAACGCGGAACCTGCAAATATTCTCTGCATTTTTTTTTTTGGCTTTTTCGTGGCAATATGTTTTTTGACACATTTTACTTTTAAATTATTAAGAAAAATGTACTAATTTTGTAACATAAATATGAACATAAATTCAGCTACATTTCCACACAAAATATAACTACATATGTTTTTGTACTGGTTCCCGTGCACGGCGCTAGGTTTTTTTAAAGACGGACGCGCTTCGGCTCTCACGGTTTCTGGCGAATAACTCGTGATCTACTGGGGCTAAAATTGCAAATTTGCTCATTGTAAATGTCTCCTGGAGATGTATCTAACTGTGAAGTGTCTGTGTGGTCGCGCTGTGGAGCTATGCCGCTCGGAACGTCGGGACAAAAGTATTGGGACAGCGCACTGGCCAAAAAAATATCGGCAGCATATATCGGCCATCGGCTGACCCTGACTTCTAAATATCGGCATCGGTATCGCCTTTAGAAAACCCCATATCAGTCGACCTCTAGTTAGGATGCAGCATAAAAGTAACAAAAGCAATTACTAGCCACTGTAAATTCAAACTATTCCAACTTTGTGTCAGAAGTTTCTGCCAAATATTTTCATATTTTTCTATAAACTACAAAATCATGGATTTACATTTAGACATAGACCTTCATTCGTTTTATTTAATTATTAAACAAACAAATCAAAATTCAAGTCAAAAGAAAGTGCCAGCCATCATTTTTCTATTTTAATTTTCTATTAACAACACACCCTCGAATTTTTCAATAAAAACTCTAAACTACTAAAATAACCAAAAAAGAAACTACCGTTCAATAAGTCAAAGCACATAGGCCAAATGTTCTATAATTAATTGAGGTGAATAACAATGTGGCGACATATTGTGATAAGGTGCATCAATTCCATAAGCAACATATTAGTATCATATGACAGTTCACTCTGTGATAAGGTGGGGTATGGCAAACTAGTTTATGTGTTAAGATTCATATCACAGCTGGATCACAATAGTTAACGTGTCCATTTTTGTCATGGCTATGGGAGTTACAGAAGAAGTTGTATAATATTTACTAGCCTTTACAAGAATTCTGCCTCCTATAGACATTAAGGAGGTACTTAATCCACATTTATTAAACAATAAACATGGGTATTATTAGGCACACCTCTACTTTGACTGACAGCCTTATTTCTGGCAAACAGATTTGATACCTCACCATATGGAACAGATTTAAAAACAGAATTATAGCACCAAATTTAAATGCATGGGAAATGCAGAAACGGGAATATACTATAGCAGCTATTAGCCTTCCAAGTTCCTGCATCCTCACCATGTCTAATTCTATTTCCTGCCAACAAAAGAGGCCAGGAAGTGCTGGTCAGGGAAAATCCCACCAAAATGATCTATCAATAGAAAGTAAAAGCCTTAGAGATTTTTTTCCAAAAATCCCAGGCCATTCCACTCTGTTTCCAACAGACTGGACAGAAGCCACTTCCATCTCTAATTGGGAAGATAATGTCTTAAAGCAACAAAACAAATACCACTGGCGGCCGGGACACTGTGGCTAAATGGGTCGCATAAATCACTTACTAGGCCTGCACAATACATCATCTGCTAATTGTGATCGCAAAAGACTTGCAAGTAAGCCTTTAACCAATCAAGCCTTTAACATGCAAGTAAGCCTTTAACCAATCAAGCCTTTAACATGCAAGTAAGCCTTTAACCAATCACGGTGTTTCTGACAAGGTGACCATTCACAGCTTCAAGTGAGTCACTGGCTGTTCTGATGAATCAACGTCCTCATGTAATCCAATGAAAGTCTAATTTTTAACCATTGAGGGTGTTGGCGAATCTGCTGTAGTCGGAATGAGGAGATATATCTTCCACATATTTACAATGCGGATGGATGACGTAAATGCACAACTTGAAACAATATTTACAGACTTGAAGACTTTTTAATTCCAGAAATTGAGGTTATGGGCCCTTTAATGACTTGAAAGGCATTGCAAAAGCAATATGTAACAATAAAACCACAATACTGATATTTTATCCACATTGTACTGCTCTATTTCTTACTGAACTGCATATTCTAGAACAGGATCTTATTCTTTTCAAATAATCAGTACCACAGAAAATGTTGGATTTGATTTTATTTGCATCAGTGCTGAACAATATAGTAATATAGAAATAGAGTACCATGACACTTGAAAACACTTCCACAATACGCAGTGATTTCACAACATCTGTGCCTTTATTTCCAGTTTTGATGATTACAGGGCTTCAGTATGGTTCACAAGCTAGTGCAGTAGAGATGGTATTGCAGTAAGGCTCTGGAATCTTTGGAAAATCCTGGCTAAATCACTTTAACTCAAATCATTTGTGTAACCACGCAGGGGCTTCTGCTCCTCACTAATCTGCAGTACAGCTCGATGCAATATGACTTTGGCATGCATTCCATTTGCATCAAAATTTAAAACAATGAAAACAGTATATTCCAAAACACAAACAAAAAAGCATACTGATGTGACAAGAATTCATGAAGATTGTTCAGTTTTACTAGCAATTATTTCAGTTTTCATGCTAGCACGAACTAGCATGTGCCACACACACGCGCGCGCGCGTCTCATTCTACCCCTTCACTTCGCCCCTTCTCATTTCCTGTCCCCTTCTATATGAGAAAGAAACTGAAAACCTAGATCTAGCCTGTATTATTCAGCTCATAAAAAGCCAACGGTACCCCAGTTAGGGAATACAAAGGAACTAAACTGATCTAAATCCTGTGTGGATATGATGGATTCCAGCAAAACAGAGTTACTAACACTATACGAGCCATGCCAAAGTTGAGAATATCATTTGCCCCACCAAACACTGCTCTGTCTTTGGCTATGTGCTGGTCTTTTTTCTGAAAATAAATATTTACAAATCCCCCCTTCCCCTCTACACCAAACTGATCAGCCAAGCCATTTGGCCTCTGAAGTTTGCTTCTTTAGTTTTGCACTGCAGCTGTGAAGATAACAAGTAATGGAAGATTATCATGCCAATAAGCAGAGCCAACTGCATGCCTTAATAATAACACACTTGTTACAAAGTGTGTAGAGCTATTGTATAATCTCAAATAAACGTTTTTATGTGGCTTCTGACTCCATCATATAAGCACAGAGTACGGTTAGGATTTTACTAATACTGAAATCGAATTTGAAACTCTTAGTAGTATTACTCTAGATTATTTAGTGCAAAAACAAATGTCACATGAAAATGTGAAAATATTAAACCGTTATTCTATTAATACTTTTCTTTGAAAACAAGCTAAACTGATTCCTGTATATCCCTCATGAGGAAGGAGTAATCGCTATAAATGTCTGGTGGTGAGGAGTGTTGCTCCCATCACTCCCACTGGTCCAATCTAGCAGCAACAATTTAAATAAATACCAACAGCAGTACCGTTAGTCCAGGAGTTTATCCATAATTTGGTATTGACCAGTCAGGAACCGGTACCAATTTTGTACTGGTTCTTGATACCCATCCCTAGTATGATATATATTTATGTATATTAACGGACGAATACACAGACAAAATTCGACTGCTTCTACTGTTTTTAGTTATGATACATTCTTTTATCTGTGTAAAACAGATATAGTGGGGACCAAAAGTCTGAAATCACATTGAAAATCAGCAAGAGAAGGCTCTAGAAAATTCAAAATAATTAATAAGGAATACGTAACTATTTTCAGGTAACTATTTAGGTAAATATGTGACTTTGACCATGTTAAAGCCCCTAAACAAGTATCATCCTTTTCACAAAAGTGTGTATTGAGAGGACTCTCGGTAGATCTGATCCACTCACTACAGGATTCTGCACAACCTTCTGAAGCTTGAATCATGCTGTCGTTAAAGCAAAACAAAAATTTACAGTGGTGTAACTTTTTTGGCCACCACTGTAACTGTAAGACATACAGTGCCAGAAATCTTATAGCGAAGTCTATTTATGAGTACTTTACAACTTGAATGCGTGATGACATAGGCATGCAATTTGCATAGCACTAATTGGTACATGCTTCCATTAGGTGCATTAGTCTTGTAGCTCCAGGACACAGCTAAAGAAGCAAACATGTCATACATTCGGGATAAGAAGAGGAAAAACAAGAAAATCTCTATTTTTTGTCACACTGTTCATTTAACTGAGGCAGTCTATCATAAATAAATTACATTTCTCTGCTGTAGGCCAGCAATAGTGATGAGTCTGGAAGAGCGATTAGAGCTTTGCTGCACAAGGAGTCACCCGATAGTCTGGAGGCTAGAGTACAGAGAGCGAGAGAACACACAGACACACACTAAACTACTCTATCCCACAGGAGGTGAATAAAACACTGGTTTGTGCTAGAGGCCGTAAGGTATGGATGTTTGCCACAAAAATTAAATTATCCAGAGGCTGAAGCTTAGACGATCAAAACACACTGACATAAGGTCACCTTGCCACCATATTGGTACTGCTTCTGAGCTCTCTGAAATAAATGGTTGTCAATGGATGCAATGTAAACATAGCTACAGAAAAAAAAGCTAGAAAAAGGTTTCTAAAAGACTTTTAATACTTAGCTATATTAGCCTTGTAGCACTTGTTCAAACCAAAAGAAACAAACGACAGACAACAAACTTGTTCTGGCTGACCAACTACGTCTGGGGAAGGGAAAAACGGGGTACATTTGGTTCTTCACCAATCTATTCCTTCAAAGAAAAGTTTTGCTCCTTTTGAGTTTTTAATTTTGCTTGGTTGAGTTGGCTCATCCTATTTATGACATCCTTTTTCATGTATTTAATCCATTTCAATTTCATCATCCAGGTTTATTCATTTATTTGCCAGGTTTAACTCTGGTTTCTTTTTAAATAGCTAATTTTTGCAAACACATCTAAAAAGATCACATCACAGCTTCTGAGGCTGTAGCAATTTCAACATAGAATGGAGAAGATAATGCATGAAACAGAATACAGAAAAGTAAAATGATCACCAGTAGGTTCCTCACTTTCATTGACGCTAAAATGTTACCAATTTACCATCTTTCATGGAAAACACCATCAATGATAAAAAATAAGAATCTGGGTGCACCCTGCTAAATTGAAATAGGGAGAGACACACTCAAATATTTGGGGTTTTCCTGTGTATTATTAGTTGAGTTGAATCTTGAGCTTTGTTCCTCTAATTTATCATTCCTATGACATGTAGTGCTACTGTTTGTGATGCATGTTCTCTGTGTAACACTGTAATGCTCATTTTTGATTTAATGTTTAATGTAATGATTTAGTGTTTAATAAAATCCTGCTTTTTTTTTTTGCCATGTCAACCAGCTTGTGTAACATCAGACGTATTAGATTCAGAAACTGGCTGATATGTGCTGTGCAGCAAGAATGGTGGGCATGCTGAGAGATGAAAATGAAATGAAAGAATTTATTACAGAGGGCCTTCAGGTCTAATAGAGACAGCATAACCCAGAAAATAAATTGACCAAAGTGATTAAGAGGGAAATCAAACAAATGACTGTGCTTTGATTCCCTGGGTGCAGATTCCTCTCATTAAGCAAATAAAATGTGTAAGAATCGGTTTGATATTGAATCCGAAGGTGCGGGCGGCTCAGGAGCAGAGCCATAGAAAGTGAAACCACAGGAAAAGTCTTTCACATGCGCTGATCCCTCATGCTTGCTGGAGAATAACCGCTCCTAATTAAATTCATATTATTTCTCAGATATTAGCAGACATTAGATAGCTTTAAACCCTTTCGCGGATGCAGGCTGAATTCCAAACAGCAGGAATCTTTCAGGCCACACTAAAACCGAGACTCTGCAACAGAATGAACTGCCTGCGGCACTGCGTTTCTGTTTTTCTACCATTAATGCACGACTACCTCCTCACATATCCAAACTGTACACAAGACACTGGGCAATAATTAAATGCAAACATGTTCAGCCTTTTAATGCATGATAACCTTGTAGTGCTGTTATAAATTACATATGTATATTTACACTCACAGGCCATTTTACCCCTCCTTTCTACTTTCACATACTGGTGAGTGTTTTCTGATAAACTGGTCAAATTTAACCCAGTCTGACTTCAGTGCGTTTTGATTCTCTTTTTTTGCTTTACTCCCTTGAACTTTGTCAACATGATACCTGCTATTATTTTAGACTATGTGATTTACAGACAACAGTATCATACAAGTGAAAGGGAAAGCGACCATTCCGTCATACATGAACACACCACAGCACAGTGTGAACAGTATGAAATTCTTCCTCTGTATTTAACCCACTCCTAGCGGGCAGCCAGGAACACACAGCGACCAGTGTGGGGACCAGCTTGCTCAAGGATTTCTCAGAGGTGCTTAGCAGTCTTGGGAATCGAACCCACGACTTCCTGATCGCAGGGCGAACGCCCTAACCACTACGCTACCAGCTGTCCCAGAAACCAAATAAGCAAGTTTATGGGAGATTACTTATGCTTTATGCAGTTGGCACAATGCTGGGGGTCTCCAATACAAAAATAATGAAGGAAACGTCTCTTGTCTGATCGACTACATGGGGGGTAGTGAAATGTATTTATTTTTTCATACCTTCAAAATGATAAAAATAAAAGCTAAAAATAAACACAGGCTACAAGCAAGAAATTATTTGATCAAAATGAACAGAAAAAAATCTGCTGTGATCTGCTGGTTAACAGTGTATGTCAATATGCTGCACTCAACTGAACAGATAAAAATCTGCCACGGCTGCTTTTTCCATCCACACCAAACGCAGTGGCATTTTCAAACCCCAATAGTGGCGGATGCTGGGTAAACACAGGCCGGAAACTTTCTGGAAGGACATCAAAGAGATGCTACACTTGAAGAGAACAATAGAGAAATTTTTATTTTAATTACAGCAGGGCAGATTCCTGAAATGCTCTGATCTAAATGGCCTCATTAGAATCGCGGCCATAAATAAGACCAAAAGAAATAAAAATTGTCCAGTTCAGTTCTCACTACTGCCTGCCAGAGGATCTTCCAAACATGAATAACAGAAGTGAGCAATGGGACAATTATTGTTATTTAATTAAAATGCTTTTTACAATGGGCGTCACAACAACAGCTTATCAGGACTGCCAGCAACACTGAACAAGACAGGACGGCAGCCCCTTACGCTATCGTTTCAGGTTCATGAGCAGAGGAACAGGGAGAGACAGAAAGAAAGAACCACAGGCCTTCAACTGCCTCTGTCTAATCGTCTGAAAATTTCTCTATATTGAAATACACTACAGCACATGCAGGAGTGATAGAACTTCTCTTGTTTTATTTAAAGTCAAAGGAAATGAAAAACGATGACATATTTTGGCTCCAAACAGATTGAGGTAGATTGAGACAGGTTGACTAAAATGGTCTCGTGGAGCTGCTAAGTGGACACAGGCTGCAAGGCACAATTTGCTGAGATGCATTCACCTCCACTTCACGGAACATGGCTTTGGGTCTGCAGGCTAAAGTCACTGGCTGGAGAGAACATCACCCCAGGCTGGACTCTGGGACTACCTGTGATGCCAACTGCACCAGTGTTCCATGGCACCACCACCACCTCAACCCCCTTATTGTACCTGCCTTCAGACCCAAGTGGAATTTAATGGTATTACTTTACTTACATATTTGCGGGGTGTGGGTTAATCAGACACATCAAGCATTAAACATGAATATCCACATGGAAAGCAGTGCCATTTGTTGCAAGGCGATATGGAAACCAGGCATTAACAATGTTTCTAGCTTAAGATCTTTGCTGATTAAGTTTAGTGCGCTGTAGTTTAGTTTTAGTAGTTTGAAATACCTGCTTCTGATGGATAAAGTGTCAGAAACGGTGTACTGTAAACTAGGCCGTGCAATATTGTAAAATAATAATAATATATTATAATAATAATAATAATATTAATATTATTGTTATTATTATTATTATTATTGTTATTGTTATTATTAACTTTCCCCTTCCCTTCCCCTAAAGCCTGAGATTAGGCTGTGTGAAATCATCTGACCTTGCTGAAGCTTACAGCTACAAACTGCATCCGCCTGCACAAGTTTTTTCACTGATTCACAAACACATGCTGTGAGTTGTGCTTCCAGGAAAAACTCCATTTCTGGAAGAGAAGCAGCGCACAACATAAATCCACCACCACCCCCCCACCACTCGGCCCGCGGTCAAACACATCCTCCAGCCTCAGTAAACAAATTTTTCGACAAACTGGAATGATTATCGAAAGCCTCTGCAGTCTCTCGCCACAGTAAACACACACACGCACACAGCCTGAATGAAGATGAGCGCATAGCACACAATGTTCTCTTTTTTTAAGTTACACATTCAGGCTTTTTGTTTATAACCCATCTGGGCACGATTCCACATAAAAAACGAAGAATTCCCCAAGACGCAAACAAACATCAAGTCAAACAATGGCAGAAGAGTAGATGCTATTTTTTAATGAACAAACAGTTTTACACACATTACTCGAATCTTAGCTGCAATTAGAGGCATTTATGTTGAGCTTGTCATTTGTCCATCTTTTTGACCTCAGCTGTTGGGCTAAAATCACAATTTGTCTTTAGCTCATTCTAATGTGCTGTAAAGTTTCCTTCATTAGGGCACCGGAATGGGTAAGTGTTGGGCCCGTCGTCAGAAGATTGAGCGCTCCATCTCCAGAGATGCCACAGCCCTCCGTGGGCGGGGATCCAAAACAGCACAACTGGCCACACTCTCTCTGTCAGGCCCTCCCATTCCTCCATCACTCAATGTGATGCTATCCAGAGCCTGTTAGCTGTCACAAGAGTTTCCAGTTAGAATTCTTCTCCAAGCTTGTCTGAGCTGTCTAAGGGTGCTGCTTTCACATTAATTTGAAAAGTTGTGGTGGGCTTCAAGTGACTCAAGAGAAAGCACATGCTAGCCTTCACCCTCTCAGTGTTGGTGGTATGATGTGATTGGAATTAAGCAAAAATAATTTTCTTCAGGAAACAACCAAGAAATAAAAGTTTCATAAAATTGAAGTCTGTTTTATACTTTAGTAGCACCCAAACCGATCAGCACGTAAAAGCAACTATAATTTGATATAGTTTTGTAGATAACAGTATGTTATGCAGTGCCAGAAACCACAAGCAACTTAACACAGACTGAGGCAAGTGAGTGATGATTAATGAATGTAATTAGCAGAAGGTTAATTAGCATGCTAATAAACGTTCATTGAAGTTTGCTAAAAGGCCAGTGCAGCGAAGACACCAAAGCATGTCCTGGCTGTAAAAAGAGTAAAATGTAAATTTGATGTGTTGTCAAACTGTCACTTTAACAGGCAACCAGGATAATGCAATATAATCCAGAAAACACTACCCATTAGTACTCACACAGCAACACCCAAAATGGCCAACACAGCAAATCAGTGCATTCTAGTAAGAATCAGTTATTTACACCCTATCATCCAGGCACCAGCAAAACAGGTTCACAGCCGGAATTTACATCTGTCAGTCATACGGTGAGCCTTATCCTGTGCCTATACAATAATTCAGCATATTACTCAAGAGGGAATGGGCCAAAATAAAATACTGAGAAAATATATATATATACAGTTATTAGTCTGCTTTGAGGAGGGGGACTGTAAACAAACTTCAATTATCGCTCTCTCTTATTTTACTTTTTAAAATACTACTGGGGGAAGAATGACTGTTTGCACATTAAAGCACTACTGAGTGCACATTGTTTTACACTGATGAAGCTATATGTGTGTTCGCCAGATAAGTGAGCATTAACAACTGTAGACTACTGCTTACAGGATTAGTTCAGAGAATTTCCCCCCCCTTCAGCAAATGTAGTTAATCGGTAAAGACATGTTTGGTGTCGGAAGTTTTCTTCTGTAGTTCTATAGTCCAAAGCTACAAGGCAGAAACTATATATTTTTTTCTACTTTCAAAACCCATTTTCTGTTCTGAAGAGGACAAGAAACCTTACAGCACCGTAGAACCGAGTTGATGACGAATCATATCTTCAGCCTAAAGGTTGTGGTCAGAAAGGTCAATACAGTGAAGCTTAACATACTCTAATTGTCTGATTATAGCCGCAAGAGAAACAACTATCCCCTCAAAAGAGAACAATAATATAATCTATCTGGGGAGGAGAAATATACCCTCATGCATACAGTTTCAACTGCAACAGCTGTGGAACATAAGAATAAATTGTAAATGATTATAATAATATTCAGTAAAGTATGCATTTTTTAACCAAAATAGAAGGCTATTATCAGAAAATAAATGAAAAACAAATCTGCTGGTGTACTTTTTATAATGTATTTGGGTTGTACGTATATTGCATTATTTAATTATTTAGGTACCAAAGTAACAAAGCTAAACTGAATGTTGTGGTGAAATTACATCATTCACTGAATTATTCCTCAAAAAATCTAAATAATCACCTTAGGGTCAGAGATTCACTTAATAAGCCAGTTCCACATATCCATTGTTACTTAATGTGTCTTGAGTAGGGCTGGAACGATTATTCGAGTAACTCGAATAATTCGATTACAAACAATGACTGAGGCAAAATCTTTGCCTCGAGGCTTCGTTTAATTTATGTCACCAAAGTCCATCTATGTAAAATGTCTCTGCGATCATATCACTCTGCACTGTGCAGCTCCGGTATCATTGTTTCACATGGACTGTTGTAACTGACGCACATTTCAAAGATTTAAGATGGCGCGTTTATTTTGCTCTCTATGGAAATGGTGGAAAATTAAGATCCTGGTGTGCGTAAAAGGCAGAAAATGTCTCAAGTGTGGGACCATTTAACACTGCGTAAGGCGGACTGCGTAGTGCTGTGTAGCCACCGGTGCTGCTCAGCGTCTTAGTGCGTTTGTACTGTTTTTAGTCACTAATTAGAACTTAGCAGTTATAAATAGCGCCCCTCTTACTATTGTCAAAGTGGTCGGAGCCTAGTGGGTGAAACACTTGCCTGAGAACCCCATGACCACAAACTTGCAGGTTCAGACCCCCACCCCACTTTCTGCCATTGTGTCCTTGAGTAAGACATTTAACCCTCAGTTGCTCCAGGGGGACTGACAGCAGTGGAATAGGCTTAATGTTAGCATCACTGCTCTTTCACTTCATCTCCTGACATGACTATTTTGATTCCGCAGCCAGTTAGTGCAAATGAAGAGCCAGTTTAGTTAAACTCACATTGCTGTCATCACAGTCTCAATGCAAAACGCTCCGTATGTGGTTCGTGATGATGATGACACGGAGGGTAATTATTCTGAATGTAAAAAATGTGCTCTTGTTTCAAATAGAAAAAAATAAAAAACGAGGAGCAACACAGGTGACTGTGTGTTGTAGATCTGATCTGAGCAATTTTTAATACACAGCAATCGCATTTCAGTCTGGCTGACCTGAGACGTATTTATTACCAAGTATAAATGCATTTGGCTAAAATCTTATCCAGATATAAGTCAGATACGAATCACATGAAGTGACCAGGTGTCAGTGGGGTCAGAGAGTTTGTCTATTCATGTACACATTCCAGAGTGTGTGTACCTACTTCCTTTCTTCTCTGTTTGCAGTCACTGGAGAACAAGTTAAACAGACAGAGAGTAAGAGAAAGAAAGAAAGAAAGAAAGAAAGAAAGAAAGAGAGAAAGAGAGAGATTTAAAGCAGAAAATAAAGTACATGAGTGACTGGGTGAGAGAGAAAGAGAGGCAGAGAAAGAAGAGCAGGGGGAGAGAGAGAATAGAAAGAAAGGGACACATAGAAGGAGAGTGTGTATGTAAGAGAGAGAGAGAGAGAGAGAGAGAGAGAGGAGAGAGAGAGAGAGAGCAATGAGAGGGACACAGAGAGAGAGAGAGAGAGAGGAGAGAGAGAGAGAGCAATGAGAGGGACGCAGAGAGAGAGAGAGAGAGAGAGAGAGAGACAGAGAGAGAGAGCGAGAGAGAGAGAGAGAAAGAGAGAGAGAGAGACAGAGAGAGAGAGAGAAAGAGAGAGAGAGAGAGAGAGAGAGACAGA
>JBBPCX010068491.1:0-12191 GCA_037974365.1 Hydrocynus forskahlii
TATATATATGTCCACTACGTGCAACACATACAAATGTCTATATTTATATTTTTTGTCTTAGTTGCAAAGTGTACTTTTTATTTTATCTTGTTTTGTTGTATAGCTTTTAATCTATTGTTCTGCTGCTCTAAACTTTCTTCATTCTGCCATAGAAATGCAAAATTCCCACTTGTGGGACGAATCTTATCTTATCTTGTACAATGTTTTAATTATTAGGCACAATCATGCAAAATTCAATTTGTGCGTGGTGTTGTGTGTGCACACCGAGATTTTACAGCTTTGAACGTGTTTCAGCCAGGCAGACTTTAAAACCAGTGCTATTCATTTAACATGACTTTTGAAGGTGACCATGCGATACCTAACCAAACAGCCACATTCCAGAGAACTGATGGGCAAACAAAGACGTTCAGTAGGTAAACAAACACCAGCCCCTACAAACAGGTGCGGCTTTCTCACTTCTGGGACTTCCTTCAGAGCGCTGGGGACGGGACAGCAAACTCTCAGGCAGGCCTGCACTCCCACCGACCAAAACAGAAAAGAACAGCCTGTTTGAAAGGTTACTTGATGATTGGTGTTGGTAGGGGTTTGGAAAAAGGGTCCGTCAGTCCTCAGGTATGGGGGGCTGTCACTGCTGACATGTTTGATCATGCTTCATTTCTCCTCAGAGAGCTGTAAGCTACAGGCTCAGGTATGTGTGTATACATGTGTGTGTGTATGTGTGTGTGTGTGTGTGTATAAAGGGGGGCTGAGGGGTATGTATGGGTCATCCATTCACACCTGAACTGGTTGCTCCTCTCCTTTCTACATTATCAAAGGGCCTGCGGAAGTTCAGGGCTTAACCTTAACGAATTAATGTTGTCAGACATTTCACCAATAAACCACTAAAATGTTTGTGAGATGTTCCATTATTGCACCTTACGACCTGAGGCAAGAAGGATTTGTGTGTGTGTGTGTGTGTGTGTGTGTGTGTGTGTCTGTGTGTGTGTGTGTGTGTGTGTGTGTGTGTGTGTGTGTGAGGTGCTTTTGCACTGTTAATACGCTCTTTATAGAGCACATTTCCTTTCAAATGTATGTTTAATATAAATGTATGGGCTGTTCATTTGAGTTCCCACTTGAGTGTGTAAATCACTGTTAAACCTTAAAATACCAAAATTTTAGTCAAAACATCTATGACACAACAGTCCCTACAACACTAGTCTATGTAGAATCTAAAAATATTCCTGGGGTTTAAGAGATTAATTTGTACCATATGAAGGTAAATCAGAGGTAATATTTAGATAAGGATTCTATAAAGGTATATCAGAATTTATATGTATATAAAAATCCACAACATTCTATAAAAAATGGTACACATTTGTTTTTGAGTCCTGGCTGAGAATCAGATTTCACTCAGTCCACAGCATGACGGTCAAAAACTGATAGACCAGAATGTTTACGTGGAGATGACATGCTCAGAGTCAGTCTGATCGATGGTGCATCTGCAGTTCCTTTGTATTTATCATCACTTTCATGGAAGAGAGGAGGTTATAATCTCCGTTCAATGGGCATTTTGAAATCGGTTGTTCCAAAAGTACGAACTGAATCGGGAAAGAAAGCTTTTAGGTTTTCGGCACCTGATGTTCGGAACAATTTTCAATCTGAAATTCATTTGCAAGACATAGTGTCCCTGAATGACTTTAAAGCTCAGGTGAAAACACTGGAGGCCAGGGATTCTGTGCGCAAGTGTTTTATGTAAGTATGTTTTATTGTAATAACAATTTTCTTTTTTTCTATGTGTGACTTTTTTCTAACTGTGCTGCTGCTATTTCGGACAGGTCTCCCTTGCAAAAGAGATCTGTGACCTCAATGGGACAAACCTGGTTAAATAAAGGCTAATGAAAATGAACTGGTACGTTCTAAATTCACCTGAAGCCCCCACAACTTATATTTATATTTAAAGTAAGTTTAACGTATTTAAAGCATGATGTTTATTTGGTACTGATGGTAAATATTTCAATATAGAACATGTAGAGTATTTTTTACTCGTCTGAAGTTAATTTGTGTCTACCCCACCGCTGGATGGCTAAAAAAAAAAAGGTGTATTAATTAATTAATTTTGTGAGAGGAGCAATTTGTGAATTTACACCATGTCCTAAACGACTCTATCAAATGTGCTCTCTTCAACTTCCAAACTGTTTCTGATCTTCTCCTTCCTCTCATCACCCACTATCTGCTTCTGCTCGCTAGATTTTCTGCTCAATTAGATTTTTTTTTTGCCATCCAGCAGTGGGGTAGACATAAATTAATTTCAGATGAGTAAAAAATACTCTACATGTATATTGAAATATTTACCATCAGTACCAAATAAACATCATGCTTTAAATACGTTAAACTTACTGTAAATATAAACAGAAGTTTTTCTGGGGGCCTCAGGTGAATTTAGAATGTGCCACTGAATTATTTAAGGCTCATAGTCAAGTCAAGAACAGTGAAATGAAACAATGTTCCTGCAGAAACAATAAATGATACTACGTGAAAGAAAGTAAATATTTTATTATTAAAATGTGCACGGCTGACTTTCTACCATCAGCTCTAATTCAAACCAAATTACTTCCACAGATACACCAAGTGGTAGCCAGTCAAATGGGACTGAGCAAGCTAATGATTTAATGGTAAGCCTGTTGGGTAAATATGCAAGATATGTTTAAGAATAAACTGTTGAATAAATACGAATAAATAATTTTGCTGCAACTTATATGGAAAAAAAACCCTAGGGATGCATGATGATGTCAGAATCACATTGTTACTGGCGGATAATTGCTTAGTAAACAATCCGCATGCGGCAGCCAGCAGAGCTCAGCGACTTCAAATGTGTCACTGTCATTGTCAGCTTATAAAAATTCTATAACTGTAAATGAATTTATTACTGTGTTTACCCGTGCATGAACTATAGTACAGTCTATACAGGGGTAACATCGGAATTTACATTCTAGCACTGCAGGAGTTCAGTGTAAACTGTACAGTACAAATACGGGTTTACCTTTACATTTTCTTGAAGGGTAATGTATTAAGCTGAGTTTAAAATGAAATTAAAGTGTTTTGGGAGCATATTTGGGGGCATTTTTAGGGTTTACACTATAAAAATAGGCTTTTTTAGGCATGACAACAGTTGTTGCGCGGGTGCACTTGGAACGTAACCCCAGCGAATGTCCGGGGTTTACTGTACACCTGTAACCTAAACTCATCAGTCCAGAATTTTTATATCTATGTGTCCCTATAAAATACTTCAGCCGTAAAAATGTGGGGTGTGAAAAGCAGCTGTGTGTCTAAGGTGATGCGTCAAGAAGTTTCTTCTGTTTCCTCTCAGGTCTGCAGCGCGTCTCTGGCTGCTTTTTTAAATTCAAGATGCTGTCCAGGCCCTGCTAATTAGACACCTCTGCCTGGGTCTCTTATCTCTGCCTCTTCCATCTGCTTTCTAATACACACACTCACACACCACACACACACACACACACACACACACACACACACACACACAGGTAGTTCCCGCCAAACCTGCGGCCTTGAGCCTCTCCAAACACGGACAGAAATCTCAGTAACTACTGACCCAAGAGCAAATCTGCACACCAGGCAAAGAGAGTAAATGAGAAAAGAAGTAGAAGGAGGAGAGGAAAGGGACACGATGAAAGAACAGGGGAGGGTGAGGAGGAGAAGCAGAAAGTGTAGGAGAGACTCTGAGATAAAGGCTCAGACGCAAAGAGGAAACTGCCCAGACGGGACAGGCTCTGTCGCTGAAAAAGATGAACTATTTGTGACTGATACTGTGTGTGTGAGAGAGAGAGAGAGATAATGTGAGAATGAGTTGTAGAAAAAAGAAAAAGAAAAAACAAAGGGATGAAAACAGAGAAAATGGCAGACTGCCAGAACACCTATCAAGCAGACAGAGCCAGCTGCCACTTTCTGATTCTGATCCAACTCCCACCCCAGCACACACTCACACACTCACAGACTCACACACCCTTTAGAGGCTTCAGACAAACACGCTTCACTGTAACACGATCCTTTCACAGCCAAACACACACACCATCACCGGACACTCGGCCCGGTGACACACACCTGGCCAACAGCTGGACGAGCTTCATAAAACACACGCTGTAATCACAGAGTCCCTAATATGTGGTTGGATTATTTTTTTTTGTAAAAGTAGATATAATTTGTATTTACTTAACACTGACAGGCTTCCAAGTTCAGACACACAAGTTTTTCGAGCATCTCTTCATGAAGTAATGCTACCAAATGAAGTCTTTAATGTTGTAATGACCGATTCACGCATGTCTGTATGTCTACTCAGTTTACTGATTACCAAACAAAAAGGTTCGTGCACAATCCGTAACTCTGGCTGTAAACAGAGAAATGTCCGGACCTCTCTTCCTAACCCTCCAGTCAACTGTCTTCAGTACACAGATTGTGTTAATAGAACTGTAATTATACGGATCGTCTGATCATTGTCATTTAAGCTGTTTGCAATTCATTTTCAAAACTTTCACAGTTCTATATTCATGTCACCACAAACAGAATTTGAACTGGGTGTGTTTTCACAAGTCGATTCATGTAAACGAAAGAAATCAGAAATCACATTTGCTAAAACGCACTGGGTCTTACGAAAACAGCAAGATTTCTTTCTGGTGCTATAACAACTTTAGGGGGCAGCAGTGAGTAACGTTTGCTTATTGGAGCTTAAGCTGCGTGTCTGGTCAGTTCCCAGGTTTCAAGGCAACAGTGTTTCCCCACGAAGTCGCGGATCAGAGTTCGTGGCATCAGTCGTTCTTGGTTTTTTCTTAGAATCGAACTAATAATTGTTCTCGGAAATCGCAAATATCCTCTGCATTTTTTCCGTGATAATATATAATTTTTCATGCTAAATTATTAAGAAAATTATAATTGACTAATTTTGTAACAAATATTAACGTAAATTCAAATATTGACGTAAATTCAAATATTAACGTATATTAACGTAAAATATAATTGTATTAATTTTTTAGTACTGTCGAGAGAACACAAAGCAACCGTATATTGTCTCTGGCAGCTGCAGTCCAGCATTCCTGCATCAGAGCAGTTTCCCGCGTGGAGCGTCTCGAGTTTACCTTTACATTTTTTTAAGAGTAATGTATTAAGCTGAGTTTAAAATGAAATGAAAGTGTTTGGGGGGGAATATTTGGGGGCATATTTAGGGTTTACACTATGAAAATAGGCATTTTAGGCATTTGAATTTCGGCGGTCGACTGTACTGACTTTGGCGAGAACGAATGAAATAAATCCCTCTTTCAGTATCACTTGAAAAATCCTCATGATAAAATACTTACATAAATATATGAATAAATGAATTTAATGATATGAATATTTATCAACATGTCCATTGGTACTTGACTGATGTAACCTATTCTGTTCTACAGTTTATTTTAAAAGTTGGTCTGAGTAGAAAAGCTGCAGGAAATCTCTAAAGCTAATGACGGATTGGATGGTGGATTCAGGAGGGAACGAAATCAGTTATTCTTTTAACAACAACATTATTGTACCTTTTCTCCAGTGCACATAGTACCGCAGCTCAGGAACGCGACACAAGCAGCCGAGTTGAGCTGTTTCCAACACCACAAAACATTCACTCAACAGAAACTGTGCAGTACTTATGAAGGCAGCATTTAATGAGAGTCACAAATCATGTCTGATCTGCGCAGGATTCCTGACTCAATACTTCCAAAACATTCTATACCATCTCCTGTCAAGCTAAACCAAGCATGACAAAACTTGCAAGGTTTAACAGACTTCATGAGTAAGTGGGGTAATCCCGCAGCATGGAGAGAGAGTGTGTGTGCATGGCTGTGATCCTGAATATCCAATATTTCCCACCAGATATGTGTGTGCCCTCTCGGCTACCCTCACCCTGACCTGTTCATTTAACACAGTGTAGTACACAGTCATAATCCATTTTATTAGAAACACCTTCCTTCACCTCCACACTCGGGCCACTTTATTAGTCTCAGGTGCACATTTACAGACTGTAGTCTCTCCTCGCTCATGCACAATTTTTCAGTCGCCCTCATTTTCCGAACACAGAACCCCTGTTAACCAGGTACCAGGGACTTTCGGCAGTGAGGGCAGCAGGAACACCTACAGCGGCTGGAAAACCCTGCCTGGGTTGGTCTGTGCAACCCACACTCACTTCTTATAGTCGCCACCTGTTGGGAGCTGTAAACATGTTAATGAATTAGAATTCACTGATCGGGTAATTAATTCGAATTTTATGTGATTGCAACAGTCCTTTATTGAATTCAGTGCAAAATTTGAAATGAGAGTAGATTATTTATTTTGGGGTGTTTTTTTTTCTTTTTTTCTTTTTTCTGACCATGTGTTGTCAGACATGCCAAGTGAAACAATCCTTTCCACCATCTGAGTGGAGCTGCTCCATAGTGGTTCTGGTTCCAGTGGTCAGATTTATTTCAGCAAGCAAGATAAGCACCTCTGAAAAGCCCAAACTGAGAAAATCATATCTAAAAGACTAGAATTCCTGAGAGGTTTGTTTTACCAGGAGGGAGCAGAGCAGTTAGAAAGACTTATTCTGCTTTTATTTTTGTGCACCATTTCACCGTTTTCCCCATTATTAATCTAATTATTAATCTAAAGACAAGCTCCTTTTTTCACAGGCACTCATCACTTTATGCACTTTCGCTTTGGCTTTTTGGAGCGGTTGTTGATATAGGATTTAGATGAAATCTGATGTAATTAATTCAGTTACCTCAGTTTATTTACAAATATTAAACACGAGTGAGAAATGTCTAAATATCCGTCCGTACCTGCACTGTGCTGTACCGATGATGTGAGGACTTACAGAGACTGTACCCGCACACACAGGCCACACAAACACACACAGTTCGGTTTCCTTGCACACAGGTTTATCTGAATGATAATCCGATGGTACTTACTCTTCTTCATTTGCAGTGAAAGTGTCAAGAACGTGACATTAATGCAGATGCTAACGGGTTAGCATCAGGTCTTTTTTACAACAGATGTCAGCAGCGGCCAAAAGTATCCTGCAGAGCACCACCAAATAATTCACTGACGGTGATTCAGTGAACAGAAAATTATACAAATTGAGCAACAGAGGAGCTACGGTCTATAGGCCTACTGTACACCATTGTGGTGAACCTACAAGGTACTACAAGTTTCTGATAAAGTAGCCAAAAAGTATGAATTTGCTGTACAAATCAAGCAGTCCAGTGTAAAAAAGATGTTTTTGTCATAAATATTTTATCATTAACACTATAACCATCTAAAACATCACTTCTGCTTCTAAAAGAGCGTCTCCAAAGACCTACAGATTAATTCTCAGATATTCCTTTATGGTCACCCATTGGACCTGTTGAAATTAAAGTTAGCTTCTAGATCACACGGTTCGGTTCTTTCAGAATCTTAGAATGCTTTCTCCATCAGTTTCTCTGCTCTAGTCTTTGGGCAAAAAGCCACTGGTCACGGCTCGAGGGCGAAGGGAGGAGGGAATGGTATTTACGCCCCTTACACAGCCACCCAAAGCAAAGGCACCCCCTCCACAATACCTCGTTCACCCTTCCCTCCCCTCTCACACCCTTCCCAATGGGCTATTGAGAGGATAAAGGGTCAGAAGAAAGGCTTGGACAACAGCTAATGTTGACCAGGCAAAAACAAACATTTACTCTCTCATTAACCCTGCAGACTCTTTGCTGGCATTCCCTTCAGCTGCTTTCTGTCTGTTTCACGAGTTCCCCCATGCTTCAAAACAGCGAGGACACAGTAATCTAACATCCAGGCGGGAGATACAGTGATTAGAGAAAGCATGGAGACACTGAGAGATGGTAAGAGAGAGAAAAAAAAGAGACAGAAATCAGATAACCAAGCAAGACGTCAGTATACAAACCCCGGCTACATTATTTTGTGAACTGTTCACTATTACACAGTAAGTAGTTTCAAGCTCACAGCCTGGCTGGTTGAAAAGCATTCTACGCAGCATACTTTTTTCTAATAATACCGCCATCATTTCACAAGTAAGCCACAATACGCCTCATGGCTTGTTTATTCTACATGACGGAAAAAAGTGCTGGATGAAAAAAGGTGCTGTGTTTTTTAAAAAATCTGAAACAAAGTTTTGTGTGGTGTTGGCTTTTGCTTTCATTTCTTCCTGCTTCCTCTGCAAACCTCTGGTTGCTTTCAGGTCACGTCTGCAACCAAGTGCTCTCGTGTTCCACTGCTCAGTTCTGACTCACCTACTGGCATCATCAGCTTTACTGCAACGCCTCATCTGCTCTGGTGTGAAATTCAGAAGGCCCATTCATGCTGTCATTGCCTGGCAAAAGGGGTGAGACATCGATTCCCAAAAGCTGAGACTGTATTCTATGCCAGTTTGTCGAGAGTTTAAAATGAGGCTGTTGTCTCCCCGCAGAACACATTAACATTCTATTTTTAGCCTGACTTTCTAATGCCGTTCCATTCAAAGGGCAGGATTATAGAGCAGGCTAACTGCTAATTTAGCCACAGTGGTTGACAAGCCGGCGAATGGTGTGTACTGGAGGATTAATTCTGCTAAATGTTACCAAACGCACCCTTGATGACCTTTATGGAAATAAAGGCAGGCTGTGGATCGTCTGAAGACTCTTCGAGCGCACAGGCCCTGCCACTGTAAAAATCGACTTCAGAGCCGAGAAACCAGGCTTCGTTTACGTTAGTCATAATACCCCCATTCCTCCCCTTGCTATACAGGAAAACTCGAGGCTCAGGGCACTGCTAGCTCATGCTCTTCTCAGGAACGTCTTTTCTGAAAAGACTTTTATTCTCCGCCTCTCAGTAACGTCTAAAATTAGGGGTTGAATATCAACGTACAAATATGTTGCAAATTTGAAAAGAGTAGCATCCATCTACTCTAAGCCTGAATGCCGTACATACAATTAACTTGGTCTTGCTACTCCTCTCACTCCCTCTACCTGAAAACGATAAATTCTCATGAAAAGAAACCAAATCAGGTCTAAATGCATTTAGCAGACCAACGGAGCTTGTGAAGATGAAAGGAGGCAAGAAAGACGCCACAAGGGATGAGAGGTTATGATGTTATCCTGTTAGCAATCATCCAATTTTTATAATGTCTGCATTTACCGGATGTCATTCACTGTCAGAAACTACACAAGCCGGCCTGTTTGAGATTAATTAGCAATTCGCTGAGGTTTGAGGTGAGTGTGTGGTTGCTGTAAGCAGGGTTGAGCAATATGACCGAAAAAATTTGAAGGCGTTTTCATGATACATGATATTTAGTTTTTCTAAAGTGTGAGAAGTTAGAGCAGAAAAGTTCTACATACAAAATACTCTCCAAAGCTATGAGAAGGATAACTTTCATTCAACTTTTCACACACTGTGAAATCCAATTAAACAGAACTAATTATGTTCTCTTCGTAAGGACAAACGCAGTGAATCAGTGTTCTGAATATGCTTACAAAGTGATCACAGTTACAAAAACAATCATGTTGCCCACCTCTAAATGTAAGCTTACAGGGAGAAACAATGCAAACAGCATCTCCCCACCTACTGCATCTATCTTCTTGCACTGCTCCTACGAGATTTTAGCACTTAGAACTGTCCTCTGGTTCTCACACAGTCCTGAAACTTCAGTGTTTAATGGTATTGTAAGTCACTTTGGATCAAAGCATCAGTGCAATTTAATGTAAACTAAAAATGTAACCTTGACCCCAAATGTCAAGGCTGATGGGAGTAAGGATGGATTTATGAAAATCCGATTTCACCAAACGTTCAGTTTAAGACTGCTGATAGAGGGCCAGGGTGCTCTTCACGTCCTCGTGCGCTGAAATGTCAAGACTGCTGTCCAGATCAGCAGTCTTGAGAATTTTAAGAAGCACGTTCCCCCTCCTCAGCCGCGACTGGCTCAGTTCAGCGGCACCCCTTCCCCGCTAATTTGCGTTTGATAGGTAATCTGCGGGCCTGCAGGCCGTGACAGTTTCTGACTGTAATGTGTGAGTCCGTCACCTTGGAGGGAATGCTATCTCGCCCGTGGAAGCCAGATAAGGGGGGGTCACACGGCAGGGGCTGTGTACACAGCTATTGAAACACCATAGGGCTGCTCTTTGTTTTAGTGCCCACACACACACACACACACACACACACACACACACACACACACATCCACAGGCCGGTGAGAGAGGGGCCGTGACGAGGTGAATGGGTTTTGTAGTGACTATGTTTCTGCTCTACTGTGCTGTGAACTTTGTATTAAAGAAGCAAGTCTCAACACGCATCGGGATTTTTGGGCACTGTGTGAACCCCCTCCTAAACACACACATACTCATACAGAGGACAGACAGTTTCCACTAAGAGGCAGATCAGCTGCTCTTTGCCCAATCTAACCTTCACCGTGAAGTCCAGATATTACAGGTTCTTACTAGAGCAGAGGCCTCCAACCACTGGACCGGTCTCGGCCCGTGAGTCATTTGGTATCCGGCCGCACAGAAAGACAGAATAAAAAATACTTTATTGATTATTGGAGTCTGAAAGTTCTTTGATTTTTTTTGTAAACACTCGTATCGGTCACGTGATACGGTACATCAAACATGTAGCCCACAAGCTAGTTGTTTCTGTGTCGGTCTGTGAAAGTATTTTTTAAATAAAACTGCTCCGTTGCAAAAAAAAGGTCAGGGGCCGCTGTACTAGAGGACCGAAAATGACTCACGTTACACCATGCAAGAACCAACTGGACAATACTAGGGTCTGTCCCGTGATGAAAAATATAGTTATCACCAAGCTGAAAATGAATCACCCACCTTGCTCACTTCATCTGTATACCTGTATCATTTTGCAGCCCACCAGTAGAATCCGGATCTCCAAGGTCTTTTGTCAATAGGATAAAAATTAGTTTTCAGAATTCAGTCCGACTGCATGCAGTGGTTTGGCCTGGAGATTTTACCTTTTTTTATTTCAGCATAACTGTTGATATAACCAAAGTCATTCAAGCTGGTCTGATACGAAATGGTGGAGAAACTTTTGATTCTGAGTTCTTTACAGTGGTGGTGACGGGAAGCAGGAGCTGTGATGTCAAGCACAAATATTTCCATTTTATTTTAGCACCACAGAGCCTCCATGTGTCTTCTGGATTTTTATATTTACTGCTGATAACGGTGAAGTAGTGGCAACTCTAAAATGTTTTCTTTGGTCCTGCATGTACCTTTTCTGCAATAAAGAGACCTTTTAGCCCTCAAAAGTATTGTAAAACAATGTCTCAGGCATCAGGCAACGTACTCAATCATTTACTGCAGTAACATTCCATAAGGCAGCTTTTAAAGACTTTTCTTTTCAGACGTCTGGCTCCTATCTCCACCGCAGGGTAGGTTTCTCTAGAACAGAACATTTCAAAACACTTTGAATGACTTTGTACAGTTATATCCTTACTTACCAGCCACCTAGGGATGTTATAACTAACTGTAAAGTGTTTTTAGCTTGCTTGAAGCATGTACATAGCAATTATTCACCACTCAATTAATTTACAATTCAGCAGAATCAGTGAAATGTGGGGTGAAATGTAAGTAAGCATAAGAGTATGAGCTTTTGATGCAATTTTTCAAAACCACCATTCATTCCTCCTACAGAAAGAAAAGGCTTAGGCCCGGAGTTCCTTTTTTGGGCATCTCGCCGACCAGACATTTGATTTGCTTCTTTGTCATTGTCTGTTTCTTTACTCTTGCTCCTGCTAATTGCTACTGAGCGGTTTATTGTCAAACTCCCTTCGCATATCCTCACACAGCTCCCTCCCTCGCCTTGAACTTCCAGTAGTTCAACCATCTCAGCTGGTTCAGCGTAACATTTTTCATCTTTTCTTCTGCTTCCTTTGGCCCCTGACGACTCACCCTGATCACAGTGAGGGAGTAGAGACTCTGGACTCGACAGCAAATCAGGTCATAAAAGAGATGAGACCAGTCTGCTAAAGACCAGGCAATGAACCCTGAAGCAAGAGGCACGTTTCACTGTAACTCATACCAGCCATCAACATACACTATGGACAAAAGTTTTGGGACACACCTGTTTTCCAGGATGGACCCAGTTTGGGGAAGAAACTTTTTCTATTCCAGCATGACTGTGTCCCAGTGCACAAAGCGAGCTCCATAAAGACGTGGCTGGAGGAGTTCAGT
>JBBPCX010068492.1:1840-12190 GCA_037974365.1 Hydrocynus forskahlii
ACTCAAACCTAAGAGCTTTACACCCAGCTAGAGCTTAACTCTCAGACCTTAGTTTGATCCCCAGCTAGAGATTTACAATAAAAACTTAGAGCTTCACACCTAACTAGAGCTTAACACTCAAACCTAAGAGCTTTACACCTAGCTAGAGCTTAACACTCAAACCTTAGTTTTACACCCAGCTAGAGCTTAACTCTCAAACCTTAGTTTTACACCCAGCTAGAGCTTAACTCTCAAACCTTAGTTTTACACCCAGCTAGAGATTAACACTCAAACCTTAGTTTTACACCCAGCTAGAGATTAACACTCAAAACTTAGAGCTTCAAACCCAACTAGATCTTAGCACTCAAACCTAAGAGCTTCATGCCCAGCTACAGCTTAACTCTCAAACCTTAGAGATTCACACCCAGCTAGAGCTTAACTCTCAAACCTTAGAGCTTTACACCCAGCTAGAGTTTAAGATGCAAATATTAGAGCTTTACAGCCGGCTAGAGTTTAACACGCAAACTTTAGAGCTTTACAGATGGATAGGTTCACTCATGAGTCATCACATCCTTACTGGTGAAATGATTG
Organism: Hydrocynus forskahlii; assembly: GCA_037974365.1. Taxonomy (NCBI): domain Eukaryota; kingdom Metazoa; phylum Chordata; class Actinopteri; order Characiformes; family Alestidae; genus Hydrocynus; species Hydrocynus forskahlii. The sequence goes on from JBBPCX010068492.1 coordinate 2,411, forward strand.
ATAGAGCTGTATTTTGGTTTTAATGTTAAGTATTAATAATAACTATGCAATTTATAACAGTATTTACTTATAGTAGAATATACAATAGTCACAGCAAACAGCAATGAACACAAAAGTTAACAAACAAACAGCAACATAGTGGCCATGGTACATAAAGTAAAGTACTACTATAATTTATTACAAATTTTATTCCCTAACCTAATAATTATTTATTACAAACAAACTTTTTCATCTGTCTCCATTAATCTATCCAACTATACACAAGACAGATTCATTTGTTTTTGTTAGTCCTCTCAGAATAATTCAGGCATTTTTGGAAAATATATGCATTCCCAAGGAAGGGTTGTCAGTGAATAACGTTTCCAGATGCGCTCTTTCCTCTAGTGGCAAACCATAGAAAAAGATTATTTGTGTGTTTTTTAATCCATGCAGCTGAATAATAAATGAGAGAATCCATTCTTGTGGACACATGTTCACAAGAATGAAAAAAAAGACATGACTCCCTGAATTTGTGCAAGTCTACCACACATCTCAGTCTTGCTCCAACTTGATATAGAGACAGCTGACAGCCCAGCAGGACACGTCGGCTCCCCGCTGAACAGATTTCTCGTTCATGACAGAGACACGCGTTCTGTGGTCTCGGTCTTCCCAAAGACATGCATCCTGTGGAGCCTGCATTTCTTCATGTGAATAATGTGATTTTTTAATGCCAGAGACTGAATTTTTTTTTCATTAAAAATGACAGAAAATAAATTAACCGAGAGTTATATACACTTAGGTTTGTATTGTATCATCCCATGAGCTTGAAACGTAGAAATCCCTTTTATATTGGCAACAACATCAACTCAGTCTTTGTGTTCATACTGACTGCACTGTTATTTATGAGATTTATACACTCCAAAAACAAACCATAAGTCTTACAGCTAACAACGTGTGACCCAGGAGTTGAGAGGAAACTCCTGTCATTAACCCCTCCTAAAACTGAGGACTCTCTAAGGGTTCTATAAAGGGACAGGCTACATATAGAACAACTCAGATAGAATAGTTTAAATAATTCTTTCTATTTTTACACAGTTCCTTGATGGAGAATCTGTTTTGCATAATTCTTTAAAGGACTTTCAAAATGGTTCCATATAGCTCCAAAGTAGGACTCCACTGCCATTACAAGCCATAGACTCCCTTTTTACTAAGAATACAGGGCTTTCAGTGGGGGCTGCAATGAAGAACTGAGGCCTTGTTTACAGTTGTTGTGAAGAATGAGACGCAAAGTGCCATTTTGGGAGACATTATCACATGAGCACGAACTGCATTACAAAAGTTATGTAAGGAAAGTAAAAAGCACAGTTACAACATCAGTATAGGACAGAATGTGAGGGTACAGAAGGACAATACCTAGAGGTGCATGGAAGTAGCACAGTCTCCAAAAAACTATTTAAAAAACTATTGAACACTATTTCAGACATACAGGTACATTGTTGAGAAGTTTACCGAGAGGACAGGTGAAGTAACTGGTAATTACTGCCAGATCGAAAGAACCGCATTTTAAAGTTTACTAAATCTAACGATTAAAACTTTGTTTTGCCTGTACAGTCCCAAAAGCAAAAATGAAAGACAATCTATTACAGTGGGAACCAGCCCAAGGGATTCCAACAGGATCAGAGAGCAATTGACAAAGACTAATCCCCAGATCCTCTGGATTGGTTTTAAGACACGAATTCGCACTGGAAGCCACAAAAATTTGGCTTGAATCATTTGACAGGAAAATTATGGAGGCTACACCACAAAACACAAATCTCTCATCTGTTTTAAGAACAACAAAATATGTACACCCAGAACAGTCCAGCTTGGAGGATACAGAATAAAGATTCATGGACTAAAGAGTTGAAAACAAACTTATTTGGAATTGACCTGTTCAAAAAAAGTAATTATTGCCAAAAATGTGCAGAAGAAAAATCTAGACAATTCAAAACATGCTACATCATTTGCAATATATGGAGTAAATAAATATGTTTAGTCATGCATAGCAGGTTTTGCAACTGTTTTATTCACCGGTACATATTGTTCTTAAGAAAATGTTTCCAGAGTAGTTTTTTTGTGTATTATGCACTACAACAATAACAAAAACTCAGAAAGATAACTGCAAAAGCAACAAAGGAATTAAGCAAGAAAAAAGCAAGAGAGTACAGAAAAAATTTACATCCAGTGAAGCAGAGACTTCACATTACCGACATTTCAGACCCTGAACATCTAAGACAGAGGATGATCATTGGCTCAGTCAGATTTTAGTTTTGGTTTTTTTGTGTCTGGAGCTCTCTTTGTCACTCTCATGGGAAACTAGCCAGTTTATTTTTTCTAAAAATAAGACTTCCCAGCCTTCATTCTTCTTAAACTTTTACTTTCTGCCTCCGGACATCCAGCCTCTATCACCAAGTCTCAAAAACAGTCAATTAATTTTTTCTGACATCAATATCACACTTAATATACCCCCTCTAATAGAGTTCAGTTGCAGACTCCTGGGGATCTACACAAATCTTAGCAAGACGTTTCTTTTTTGTTTCTGCCAAACACACAAGTTGCCAAATATGGCACCTTCTTCTCATTTCTATCACATAATGGGCTCCGTATTCAGCAGGGTGGGGTGGGTGTGCAGGGAGGCATATGGGGATGCTTAAGTAAGAGTCAAGGGAAATGAAACATCTACTCCAGCTTCCTCCGCATTCCAGCAGACCAATTCAGAGCAGCTAAAAAAGGTGAAAACTAAGATTGGCCTTTTTTATCTGGAATCATATTATAGTGTTTGTGGCTTCCAACAGGAATTATTTCCAAGAACTGTCTGTGAAACAGCAAGTCCCTGCTATGAACTAGCAGAGTTGTATGTAGAACACATTATTGTGTCCAGATTGCCCAGCAGTTTCACAGCTCATTAACCATGTGGTGTAGCAAAGAATTATAGAGGAAAATCACAAACAAAAGCAGGCTAGTAATGCTGACCATAAAAGTTACTAATTGTTCCTTTAAAATTTGAATGACTAGAGAATTCTTCCATATGCTGTGCATCTGTGAATGGACAAAATGTTCAAGTTCAAGTTCAAGTTTATTTATATAGCACATTATCATACACAGAAGGTCATTCAATGTGCTTTACAGCAATGGAAATTAAAATATTTAGAGGAAGACAGAGGAGAATAGTGCTGTTTTCAGCAGCTTTTTAAAGCTGGCTACAGTCGGTGCAGATCTGATTGTAACGGGCAGCTTGTTCCAGCAGCGAGCTGCATAATGACTAAATTCCATTTCGCCATGTCTAGTTTCAGATCTTCTTACCACTATGTATATCAGAGATGTGAGAAATGTGAGAGGGGGGGGGGGCTTCTATTTCCTCCTAAATATCTAAAAGTGTACACTTATCAACCTGAATATAAACCGATTGGCCATACTTTAAAACCACTTGCCTAATATTGTGTAGGAACCAAAACACCTCTGACCCACCACGGCATGGACTCCACAAGACCTTTGAAGGTGTGCTGAGGTATGGGGCGCCAAGACAGCAGCAGAACCTGTAAGTCCTGTAATTTGTGAAGTGGGGCCTTCATGGATTGAGCTAGTTTGTCCAGCTAAAACCATTCCTGTGCAATTTCTGCAGTGAGTCAGAATTCTTCTGCTAAAAGAGAAGAATATTAAGGAAAACTAATGGCATGAAAGAGCGTGCTTGGTCTGCAACAATATTGAAGTGTCAAAGTAACATACATATGAATGCCAAGACCCAAGGTGTACTAGTAGAAATTTCTCAGTGCATCACACTTGTCTTCTTCCTATCATACATCCTGGTGCCATCTCTTCCCTAGTTAAGCATCACACACAGACTCAGACATCCACATGTTAATGAAACTGCGATTAATCAGACCAGGCTACCTTCCTCCATTGCTCCATTGTTCATGTTTTGATGCTCAAATGTCCACTGTGGGCACCTTCAGCAGTGGAGGGGCGCCAGCATGGGCTCTGTGAATGGTCTGCAGCTCATTGCGTCCCAAGCTGTGATGCATTGTGTGTTCTGGCACTTTTCTATCGTATAATTTCTATCATCGTTTTCCGCAGTTTGTCCTACAGTACCTCTACTCTGAGACTGGACCAGACAGGCCAGCTTTCACGCCCCATGAAAATCAATGAGCCTTGGGTACCATTGACCCTGTCACTTTTGGTTATTAACCACAGCACTTGCCTGTGTCCATTTTTCCTGCTTCCAACACATTATCTTCAAGAACTAACTGTTCACTTGCTGCCAAGAATATCTCACTGACAAGTGCAATAGTAATGAGAAAATCAATTAAATTAACTTCAGTTGTTTTATGTAATGGTGTATGAATTAACTTAAATACATCCTTTCTAACTCTGTGCAAGCAATCCTTGTAAGATAAGACAAGAACAATTTAGTGGCAATCTGAATTGAGTCAGGTTTGGCAGCATTAAAAAAAAATAAACTGTTGAATTACTTCATTTAATCAAAAGATTACATGTTGACAATCATGCAAACAGCCCCAGTGAGGTATCAACATTCATTGCATGTTGACTGAGAATGTGACTGGGAATGTGTTTTACTTGATCAAATGCTGTGTTATGGCGTCATCTACTGGTCATTGTGAACATTGTCCAATTATGTCGTGTATAAATCTCCAAAATTTCCAAACATGTCGGGTACAAATACACTAAAAGGACAAAATATTGGGACGTCTGGCCATTACACCAACGGGGACTTTAATGACATTGCATTCAAATACATAGACTTTAATATGGTGTTGGTCCCCTTTGCAGGAATAACAGCTTGCTCTCTTCTTGGAAGGCTTTCCACAAGATTTTGAAGTTTCTGTGGGAATTTGTGCCCATTCATTCGGTAGAGCATTTATGAGGTCAGGCACTGATGTTGGACGATGTTGCAATTTCTGTTCCAGTGTGCACTAGGACACAGTCATGCTGGAATAGAAAAGGTTCTTCCCCAAATTGGGGAAGCATGGCGCTGTCCAAAATGTCTTGGTTAGCTGAAATATTTAGATTGTCCTTCACTGGAAGTAAGGGGCCTAGCCCTAATCCTGGAAAACAGGTGTGCCCCAATACTTTTGTCCATAAATTGTATGTAAGTCTATAGTGCCTTTAAAGATATTTTCTCAAAGTTTCTCAGTCCTGTACCTGGCCCACCACTACCTTAGATATTATATGTTTCCCACTTCACTTCAGGAATAGATTTTTTTATTAGATACATCAGATTTGTTTGGCAACAGAGGAAACTTTGTAGACCCACATGGGTACTAGGACTTCGTCAGCTGTGCAAGCAGCAGTGCTTTTGATGCTGTAGAGAGTAAACAAACAAATATTTAGATTTAAACAAGTGTAAAGCCCAACATTCATTCCACTGGGGTCCCCAAAGTTTGGAGTGTGTAGAGGTGTTTTTCATTCTTTAAGTTTTCAGCTGTATGTATGTGAGTGTAAGCATAGCACATGTTAATTAATGAAACAATATCTCAAGATTTGTTTATTTAACATGTATCATTATTGTGTATATATACAGAGTATTTCTCTCATTTGCGCAATGGTGTTGCATCCTTGCGCTCAGATGAGAGCACTCAGCAATCACTATTATCCCTTCACAGCTCAGTCTCTCCTCTTTGGAAATGGGGAAAATTACACCCACTTGAAGCCCATCCATAAGACATTCATGTTTATCAGAAGCTGACCTCTGATATTTTTCTAATAGTGTTACTATTGTTATAGTATTGATGTTCTAATCGCCTCAACAAATAAAGTGTAAGGTTTCTATTTGTCACACGTGAACACACCACACCACAGCACATAGTGAGAAATTTGTTTTCTGCATTTAACCTGTTCACTAAGTGAAGCAGTGGACTGCCAGGAACACAGCCCCTGGGGGGCAGCATGTGGGGATGGTACCTCAAGGGTACCTTAGTGGTGCCACTGCCAGTCCTGGGATGCAAACCCACGCCATTCCGATCACAACTCCCTAACCACCTAGCCCCCAGCCACGCCAGCCAGAGTTTTGCAGTATTTTCTGGATTCAGTACAAAGTCATGGTGGAATAAAGCAACTATTTCAGACTATTTCAGACAACCCTGAGTTTGTTCTGGCCTGTGATGCAGCCACGTTCAGTTCATTATTATTTTGGGGGACTTTTGCTTTCTGTATTGTCTTCTGCAAGTGAAATGTCCCCTCTGTAAGACTCAGGTTTGTGATTGTCTCAACCTGTCAAAACTCTCTTTCTGTCTTTTTCCCTGAGTCAACCTGAGCAGGGTGCGTATCCCGTTTGAGTCTTGGTTCCTCCTGAGGTTTCTGCCTCCAGCCTCAGGGAGATTTTCTTGCCTCTGTCACCTTTCACTGCTCACTTGGGGCTCAGACCTGGATTCTGTAAAGCTGCTTTTTGACAACATTGCACTATATAAATAAAACTGAATGGAACTGAACCGAATTGAAAAAAAAAAAACTTTAAACTTTATTTATCTCAGGGAAATAAATGTACTCAACATCTTTGACCACAGAAATGATTTCCATACATATAATTAAGCATCAGAAGAGGGAAGGCAGTGCTTTGTCATTAATAACCTGATGGATGTCATTTGGTCTTCGTAAATCATCGCAGGTGTGTTGTCAGGGCCACTGCTGGATGTTTGGGTTGCCCTTACATTCAAATAGCTACAAAGAAGAAAAAAAAGAACTGTACAATTAGACATACATAACAGAAGAAAAGTGTTTTTTTTTTATTTTAACAACAGTGGTAATGAAAATGTATTTTGGTTTATTTCATTTCAAAAGACATTCATATTCAAATATTTGTGTTGGTCTATGTGGGTGTGTGTGCTGGGTGGGTTTTTTGCCTGTTCTCCAGTGTAATATATCACCCGGGGCACAGCAGCCCACCGGTGACCGGAATTTTACTTGGCATGAGCTTCATCCTCCAGTTTCTCTTTATTTCTCTTTTCTGCCTCCGAGTCCTGTTGACTTTTTGGGGCCGCTCTTCCCGAAATTGATGCGTCACTGCTTGAGTTTGTCAGACGTGATCAAACAAACCACAGGGAAATGGGGGAGGGGTGGTCCATAATTCATTTGATAATTTCCAGCAGTTATGTCGGCAGGGTGGGGGTGGTGGTCTTTTCTGGCTGCCCATATCAAGAACAATCTGAACAATTAATAATTTATAAACTGAGATTTAATGTGCCAGTCTATCTGTTGTCTATAAGCTTTATTTCTCTTACAGAAGACATTACTGAAAGCAAAAGTCCCCCAAAACAATCATGAACAGGAAATGGCTGACAGAGTTGTGACCACTGAACTAAACAGTCTGAAATGGTAGCCCTTATTCCAACATGACTTTTTACTGAATCCAGAAAATACTGCAGAGTAAACACCCCTTAGTAAAACCCTTCTTATGATAAATATGAATGTCTTATGGATGGACTCTAAGTGGGTGGACTTGCCACATTTCCAAAGATGAGAGATTGATCTGTAGAGGGTCCAATGTGTTTGCTGAGTGCTCTCATACAAGCGCAAGGATGCAACACTATTGGGCAATTTAGAGAAATACTCTGTAAAGAACATAAACATTTACATTAAAGATTTAACTATTAAATAAGCAGTTCTTGAGATACTGTTACATTCATCAACACCAGCACTACAATTACACTTACATAGAAGGAAACTGGAGGAATGAAAAACACCTCTACACTTCAAACTTTGGGGACCCTAATGGAATAAATGTGCTTAAAACATGTTGAAATTTGATTAGCTCATTCACCTTCTACAGCATCAGCATTTACAGCATTTCTTTATTTCCAGCAGTTATGTATACCTGGTATAATACAGAAGCAGAGTGGGGGGCTTTTATGCCTGGTCAAGGCCCATATCAAGAACTATTTAAACAATGACTAATTTATAAACTGAAAGTTAAAATGCCAGTCTGTCTGTGGTCCATAAGCTGAAGGGTGAAGCTGTGGGTTTGTGTTATCTGTTTGAATGGAGGCTCCATCAGCCTCCAGCTGGGTTGAGCCTGAAGCACCAGTCACCTGTTCATTACAAGTTCTGTCTCTCTGAATTCACCTCCGTCTCTCTGCTGTCTCCACAAGAGGCCGCACTTGCTGGCCATACCCTGATCCTGTCTCATCTTGCCTATTCTGGTCTAATGGTGCCTATAATAGTTGCTTCCCATCTTAAATTTATATAACTAATCATTGCAATGGTTATGTTTATAATGATGAGGCTGTTTTAGTGCCCCCCTCCGGCACTTCTTGTTGTTAATTGTACACCACAGGTCTATAAACTAAAATAAAGCAGAAAAGGCTTGATAAACATATCAAATGGAGTTGTGGACAGAGCATCTCAATTTTGCCAGATTTGCCTGAACATGGCTTTATTTCAGTCTGTCTGTAAAGCATTTAATACACATCTTCTTTGTCGGTTTGTAGTGTATTCATTTCTGCTTCCATTTTAAAACATTGTTAGTTGTTAATTCAAGTACAATGAAAGGATTGGAGTTTAATCCTGATTTGAGGTCACACACTTCTTCAGGGTCTGACAGAAGTGTACAGAAATGAATTGCTGCCACACCAAAACAAACAAACAAACACTTAAATATAACAGATCTGACCATCATGTTATAACCTTAAAACGTATTGTCATACCATATTCCATATTGCATGATGGTGTGATATGTTTTTGTTATTATGTGATACAGCGTGAAATGTTTTCAGAAATAAAGATCACATTACAACTTGAAAACAATGTTATAACTGGTTGCCAAGAATCAACTCAGTTTTCACCACAGCTAACCATTTTTAATTTCTACTCCATTTTGTATTTTTTACACATTAACTTGTTTTAATACTGCATTTCTCAGCCTGAGTCTACAGAGAGGTGTATTGCTGCCACGCCAGACAAAAAAGATCTGATCTGTTATAATGTAAAAACATATCAGTTTATAACATCAGATCTATTTTTTGAAAACATATCACAGAACTTCAATATGTGATGTCTTCTCAGGAAAAAGGATCTGACCATCACATTTTAACAGTTTTCACGATCTAACATGATGAATCTATTTTCTGGCATGGCAGCAATACATTGCCATAGAATCAGGTTATAAAATGTAATATTAAAGAAATATAGACTATATGGACAAAAGTATTGGGAGGCCTGACCATTACACCTACAGGGACTTGAATGACATTGCATTCAAATACATAGACTTTAATATGGAGTTGGTCCCCTTTTGCAGCTATAACAGCTTCCACTCTTCTTGGAAGACTTTCCACAATATTTGGAGTTTCTGTGAGAATTTTTGCCCATTCATTCTGCAGAGCATTTATGAGGTCAGACACTGATGTTGGACGAGAAGGTCTGGCTCGCAATCTCCGGTCCAGTTCATCCCGAAGGTGCTGGATGGGGTTGAGGTCAGGGCTCTGTGCGGCCAGTCAAGTTCTTCCACACTGAACTCCTCTAGACATGTCTTTACGGAGCTCGCTTTGTGCACTGGTACACAGTCATGCTGGAATAGAAAAGGTTCTTCCTCAAACGGTGTCCACAAAGTTGGAAGCACGGCGTTGTTCAAAATGTCTTGGTATTCTGAAACATTAAGATTGTCCTTCACTGGAAGTAAGGCCAAAACCCTGAATTATGATGTGTGTCCCAATGCTTTTCTGTCCATCTAGTGTGTGTCTCAAAGTTGGATAAGAGTGGTGGGGCTCTTTAAATGACGTCATTCGGAGGCGAAGCTCGTCCGGGTTTTTT
>JBBPCX010068493.1:0-12189 GCA_037974365.1 Hydrocynus forskahlii
CACACACACACACACACACACACACACACACACACACACATACACACACTCACACACACACACACACACACACACACTCACAGCTAGTGGCAATATCTCTAATCTCCATGGACTGTGGGAGGAAACCAGAACTCCTGGCAGCAGCAGAGCGTGCTGCCTCACTCTCTTCCAGTAGAAAGTTAAACACAGATTCCAATGTCGGGATCACTAAATAGACACTGATACACCCAGCGCTGTTGTGTTACACCTCCGGTGTGCAGGAACATCCCAATAAATGCCAACTGAGACTCATGTGTTGACATCATTCACATGATTCAGTGGACTAGTGGGAATACTGTAATGTGTATGTTTCCCTTTGTGCCTCTCTAGCCTTCACATTAAGCCGAGACAGGCCTATAGCAGAAAATACCCGGGCCTCCATGGGAACTACATAAGACTGCATGTGTGTAATTTGTTTGTGTTCCCATGACTCCTCTTTTTAGATGTGCCGTGGGTTAGATGTTCACCCGAGCTGTGTTGTGGTTTTAGAAATGAATGCCAAAGCACCTGCTTCCCAGCAGCATGCGTATATGTCCTGTCTTTTGATAAATGATGGAAATGCAGGTGCTGGGTGTGTAGGTGCAAAATAGATAGATAGATAGATAACAGTGGTTCTGTATTATTTTTATTTTGGCATAATGCAGTGTGCTAGACAGACACCTTGTTACCACACACTGGTATAAATCAGCCCGGAGATTCTGGCTCCAAGGCCTTATTATTTAGGGCTCGTCTTGCATTGCACTTTAGCTTGTTAGGCGGCAGGCAGCTGTGGACAGGCTCAGACAGAACAAACCTTCATCCTTACAAGCTGCAATTATTGTCCCCGATAAAGCATGTAATTCTTTATGAATTGTCTCGCTCGTAGCTCATTCTATGGGAAGTACAGATTGCAAACTTTCAATCCACGCCTTGTTTGTGTTTGTAGGTGGAAGAGGCGATGTTTCATTACCGAGATTGGTGGAAAGTTGTTGTTTCTTGTTTGCAGAAAATCTTCACATTTTTTCCATAATTTTATGACAACAGAGAAAGTGCTCACCACAAATTCGTTGATAAAGCATTAGCAACTAACTGTGTAATTACATGTGTTATTAACCCTAACCAGTTATAAAAGTAACAGTAATTGCATTGCAATAGCATAGTAAAACAAAAATTATTGCAGGTATTGAAACTCTTCATTAAACATTTCCCAATGCTGTAGAAGAAGCACTTGTTTGAAAAGATTTGTGAGCCTGAAGAACCCTTTAAAGAACCACGTTGTGTAAATGTTCTACAGTGGTTTAAGGGTTCTTGTAAGAACCTCTACATTATGTGGTGGTCAAACATAAAAAGGTTCTCCATGCTCATGCATTTCTGTTTACAAAAATTATTCTCCATAGAATCATCCACGGGTATGAAGGTTCTACTGTGGTTTAAGGGTTCTTCCCAGAACCCTTAAACCAAAGCATTCTCTTCAAATATTAAAAAGGTTCTTAATGTTCAAGTTTTTTTTTATTTCTATTGCAAACTGTAGTCTGTGGTCTTTCTTTAGATCTCATCTAAGATCTTATAGTCCTTGTTGTACCTTTGAAAGCACCTTTATATTTCACAAATGTTCCGGCGTGATCACTTTGTTTCTCTCTTGAAGAAGCTGGTGCGTCAGTGTTTGAGCTCAAAGCAATTCCGCATGTCAGCTCTGGGTCATCTTGTTATTGCTGTTGGCCTCACTGATCTCTTCATCATCCATTTCCCTCCCAATTGACTCGACTTTTCCACTCATCTCTGCTCCCTCTGTAGGGAGGAGGCGATGATGTCCACCTACTTTGAGACGGTGGATGACTTGTTGGCATCTTTCGGGCCTGTGAGGGACTGCTCCAAAGACAATGGTGGCTGCAGGAAAAACTTCAAGTGTGTTTCAGACAGACGAGTGGACTCCACAGGCTGCATGGTGAGTCAGATTCTTTTTAATACAGTTATTGTGACACTACATATCCAAAAATATCCAACCACCCTTCTAATTAGAATATTTTCGGCTTCATTAAGGTCATAGGCATAATTTAGATGCTGGGAATACCATTTTATTTTTGGTTTCCACCAGTTTTTTTTAATGATAGGTAAATTCCGTTCCCTGCCACTCTGTCCCCATCAACAAATATGATGATTAGTCCCCAGAAAACCCATTGCCTAGAAACATTTCCCATGCTTGCATTCATAAAACTGCCCCTGTTCAAGGCCCTTTGCTGTCGCAGCAATGAACACAATTATTGTTTGTTTCAGTAATAGATGGGTTAATATAAGCTCCTGCTTTATTGATTTCATCTATTAAGTTAACAAACTTTATTTAGATGACTTTTTTAGGGATAAAACTTATAGATAAAGACCATCATGAATAGCAAGATTAAGGTTAAAGAAACAGTTACCCCATCCCCGTTTAATGACTATGACTGCCCTGCTGCCTTGTCCCCTCACCCATCAACAAATACAACACCCCCACCACACCCCCCAAACAAAAATCAACCTGATGTCTGTGATTAAAGTGTTTCCATGACTGACATAGTGCACACCAGAGATGTTCACAAGTCATTTTTACCAAGTCCAAGTCAAGTCTCAAGTCTTTGTGCTCGAGTCCAAGTCAAGTCTCAAGTCTTTGAGTGGCAGTGTCAAGTCAAGTCCAAGTCTATGGGGTGCCGTTTGTAAAAACAGCGTAACAAATTTAGAGGTGTCATTTTTTCATCATTTAGCACAATTTTCACACATTTAGAGCTAAATGTGCTCTAAATCTAAATGTTGCACTTTTACAAATGGCGACTCTAAATGTGGGATTTTTGAGCTCTAAATGAGCTCTAAATGTTTAGACAATATGCTAATTGGCCACGTCCCGTGATTACAATTGGTTGTTACTTAGCAGGGGGCTGGACTTTGTGCTGTGATATCCCCTCACCAACATAGAGGAATTGCCTTAAATGATCTTAAATCTAAATGTTAAATATGAAAAATGTATCTCACACTCTAAATGTGAAACTTCACAACTAGATAGGGCTCGGTGACACCTTTCCTATGACCCCTTGTTTAACATAATAGCCTCCCGGGGATCCGGAGTTGTTAGGCGAAAACCGTTCACCTCGGACAAAAGTAATGGGACACCGGGGCGAGGTGAACAGTTTTCGGATTATGACAAACGAGGGGTCGTTGGAAAGAGTGCGAAATATAAATAAATAATTCCATGAAATGAACATTTACGAGTTATGACTCACGAGTCACAACACCCAAGTCCGAGTCAAGTCTCAAGTCATTGAGGGCAAGTCTAAAGTCAAGTCACAAGTCTTTGTTTGTGCGACTTAAGTGTGACTCGAGTCCGAGTCTCAGACTCAAGTCCCCAGCTCTGGTGCACACACAGCTTCATTTGAAATGCACTGTCTGGTGGAATAGGATGCTCTGGAGCCACTGTAAAAAGCCTAAGTTCACCATACGTTTTAAAGATCCCCTGTTACTGAGCTGTGGAGCAGTGTAACTGCATTCTCTAAAGTGATGGATGACTTGGAGTGTCGTTTGACTACCAGAACAATCATCCAGCGTCAATATCTGACCTCACTAATGCTGAATACTACAGCAGAAAGTTTCTTCTGTCAGAGTTGCTTCTGATATTGTGGTCTTTTATTGTTTATAGTCTTGTTTGAGATTACATTCTTTTCTCTGCATAGTAGTGCTTGTACTTTGTCCAGTTGTTAGTTTTTATCTCCATTGTTGTTTTTTTGTGTGGGCAGTAAAACAACAATGGCCTGTGATGTTGCGATGACTACATTTCGACCAATCAGAAAGCATTAATGCAGTTAGCTTGGCTGCAGCCCACTTTTGGCCCTACCATCGAGCCGCTCGGGTTCGGCTCCGGTACAGGTCACTTAATTAGTGATGGAAAAACATTAGTTTGAGGTACAGCAAGGTTACTTGTGCCAGTGGAAAAAACACTATAAGACTAAAGCTGGTTTCCACACCCTCCAGACAGCTTTCATTATATACTTTCCATATTACTCAGTCTTAACTGCAGAACTTCTGGGCAATGGACCGGGGGCTCACATTTGAACTCAGTCAGCAGTTCTGAGTAGTCCAAACTGGAGTACAACGCAGGAACTGCCAGATCAGTGTTTGGCTTTCATTCCAAATGACAAAGAACAGGGAGGCCAGTCAAATTACATCCCCAGCCCGGCCCCCTAATGATCGGTCCATTCATCAAGCAGGACCATGGCGAGCTCATCAATTTAATTGTTTTTACGAGCAGCACCCTCCCTAAACTGCCTCCAGCTACTCGGAAACGTTCCTGTATCATTCTTTCATAAATCAGCCTACTCTGTGCAAACCCTCCATCCTCTTTAAACCACCCCAAGTCTTTATGTAAATATAAAGAATTGAGCTCATTAGGCAATATGGTTTGAAGCCCTCAGCCAAAAATATGGAGCACAATTCAAAAGAATGGACCAAAACAGAGAAATAAATATGTTCCATATTTGAAGGGTAATTTATGTCTGTTTACAAAGAGACATTTACAAAACTTCATGTAAGGCAAAGGTAAAGGGCATTTTATCACTGTCCACCAAAATTACATTTGAATCATTAAAATACAAACATCAGTTGGTCAGTCAGATACTTCAAATGTGCTTTTCCTTTATTCATGTTCTCATCTGAGTTTTCTAAAGCTCATGGACAGAAGAAAATCATGTTTTGTTGTTTTTATTTTCAGTGATTTTGTGATGTGTACTGCTGAGGTTACCATTGAACGTGCAGTCCCGTTTTCCAGATTATCAATTGAAATAAAATTTTTGAAAATTGTTGTCACTTTCAGCAATCATAAAAAAAAGAAAAATTGTTCATGAGATGGGTTTGTGCATTTTCTGAATGATTTTCAAGATTCAGTAGGAAAATGTATTTTTTTATGTAATTCAGATAATAATGTCAGAGTTCAAATAATAATGCAATTATGGACTCTTTCACACACACACACATACACACACACATATATATATATATATATATATATGCAAAGGTGAGTACATTGCCTTATTATTTGAGTTCATTATTCGAATGTGCTGAAAAGTAATTGCAGTGAAGTTACACAGCAGAACTGGTCACTGTGTCCAGTTTTATGGGGAAGATGGCAGAGGAGAAGAAAAACTCTGCTTTTCTGGTTGTAAAAGGTAACTCAATTGAGCGTTCTCTACAACACAGCTGTGTTTTCCAATCTCGTCCTATTGAACACACACACACACACACACACACACACACACACACACACAGCCTCAGTACTCTGTCTTTTTTGTCCAGGGGCTGAAAGAGTTATCGAAAGCGTTGTGCTGCTGAAGTGTTTCGTGGGGATCTTTCACCTCGACTGATCAATGCGCAAAGTCATTGATGGGATTTACTCCAAATTTGCTTTTTACCCCCCTCAAAGTGCGGGCGTCCATTTAAAGTAGCAGGCAAGGCACTGAGAGCGAATGGCACGTTCCCCCAATGTCAGCTTTGATGGATATTTTGAAAGCAGGCCGTCAATACGGACCCGTGCCATGGCCCCAGTTTTCAATATAGACCACTTTCTGAAGACACTGCCTGCATTGATAATCCTGTCAGCACTGGACAGTGATCTAAAAGGGGTTTAGCGCACGCTGGAAGTACTGAGCTGTGTGTTAAAACAATCGGCCTTGCATTTTTTTAGGGGGGCAAAGGGGGGTGGGGGTTGAGGGACTTTTGAGTGACAGATGAATAATCCCTTTAAGTGTGTGCATGGGCCCCCTTACTAAGCCTCTATTAGTGGGAGTGTTGAGCATTCGCAGAGTAAACCTCTTAGTTCCTTGTGTCAAAAAAAGGCTGAATAAGGGGAGAAAAGTATGGAAAAATTGCAAGCCAAAGTGGTGTCAGGACCCATCATGAGAGGCCCTGGAGAAACGAATCCACAACCTGTAGAAGCTTGCGGAGCTTTTTCACTGTTCAAATGTAATCACATAGTTATTAAACAAGGAGTGACATTTAGATTCAGTTTCTGCACAGAATTCACTTTGGAAAAAGGTCTTCTTTTATTCTCAAAAAAAGGTCAAAATCATCGGAAAGATGGATGTTATTTATTTTTTTGTTTGTTTGTTTACTGTTTACAGTAAAATAAGATCCCACACACAACATGGACACAGTTTGAATGTGTCAGATAGATAGATAGAGAGATAGAGAGATAGACAGATATATAGATAGATAGATAAATGATAGATAGATAGATAGATAGATAGATAGATAGATAACTCACACACACATAGAAACAAAACCCTGTGCACAATAACTTTTCTATTACTGAGTTCAAATAAAACCTTCACTTTCTCCAGAATTTCTCTGCTTATTTCAGTGAGACGCCTGTGAGAAATCATATAAAATTGCAATGTTTTTCTTATCAGACAAAATGTCTGGGGTTTTCAGAAGATCCAACAAAAGGTAATGAAGGTGTGGAATGATGTAGTGGACCAAGGACATAACAAACAAGCCTTTCTTCTGTTCGAAAGGTTGCAAAAATTGCTCCATTGGCGACATAGAAGCATTAAAAGCAAGAACGAGCAGGAACATCCAGGCAGCAGCTCACCTACAGAGGCAGACAAAGCCCTCTTCAGGACATCACCTCCCACTTCCCCCTTCATGAATTCGAGAGCTTAGCAAATCGTAAACAAGGAAAAAACAGGGCACTGGAGGGAGACAAGCTGGTACTACTGTATGCAGCGGGCACCCTTAAACTTAACTATTAACTATTAACTTAAACTGAAATCACCTTCAGTGTGAAATGCAGTCCCAAACCTGACCCTGGACCGAAACCTGAACATCGATATTTACACATTAGATGTCTTCCCATGGCCTATAAACTGGATATTGTTCGGTACACTTCAGATTTTTGGGGGAAGTATCTTACATTTTGCACATTCGTTCATTTTAAGCATTTATAGAGTCATCATTTATTCAACTGTGCAGAGAGTTATCAAGATACTCCTAAAAAAAGCTGAAGTGTGTTGAATAATAACCAGGATTTTCAGAATCAGAAAGTACACACACACACACACACACACACACACACACACACACACACATATATATATATATATATACAAACCATTGTTTTGAGTGTGTGATAAGGTGTCTGTCTGCTTGTTTTGTTTGTAATAAAATATGTGATATTCTTAAGAACAGACTGAGCCAAACCAGGTTTCTGATGGAAACTACAATACTGGACTTCCACAAGCAACACACTGATATACTATACCTAAAATCACTATTTACTGTAGAATGGTATTTTTTTTTTTTTTCTTTAGTCTAATCTGAAGAAACACATTAACTGCACATCTAAATAGCATATATATATATATATATATATATATATACACACACAAATTACAGGTACATGAAAAACTATACCTGTGGTTTGACAACCCAAATTTATCTCACATTATTTCAGAATGTGGGTGGAGGGGCTGTATAACCACTCCATAGTTTTGTTATGCGCCAATTCACTGACGTGAAACAAAATGGCTTTAAAATCACTATGACATTGCCTTTTACTCCACAGGATTATTTGTGCCTGTGAAGGAATGAATAATGTAAACATGTTAATTGAAAAGTGTGTTCTGAAATGATAGGATTTATACCTTTTCCACCACATCATTACATTCATTTAGAATGATTATCAGAGACAGGACCGTAACGTGCAGCCGGCCGCGCTGAGGGCGTCATTAGCTCCTAGATGTTGTGTTGGAAGCAGACAAACCGGCATTGTCTTTTATATGTTTTTAATGGACTTGTTTTCATTTACCACGCTGCACTTCTTTCGTTTAACGCAGACCCTTAATTGCAGGTCTAATGGCGTTCAAATCGTCCCTGGCCACCTTTGGCTCTCCTGTAGCGCTGCAGGTGGTTTCCCTTGTCCTTTTTAAGTGAGTTAAGTGTTGAGTGGGTAGATTATCTTCGTGGAAATAAGAGCACTTTTATTATCAGGATTGTTATTTCTTTCAAATATACAGCATTTATACAGGCAAGCACCGTAAATAACTGGACAGGGACGCAATCTCAGACTAAGAGGTTAATCTATAGGGTGTCCATCTTAGTTTCCAGAGTATTTACTTATATTTAGGGAACATAGCTCTTTTAATATGTGGCCATAGTTAATTGAAGAGTTTCTTCTTTATATTATCTTAACTTAATCTTGTATCCTCTCAGGCAACACTCATGTGCTTTTAATCATAAGTATGGCCATTTTCCATCTTCACTTTATATCTACATTTAAAAAAGAATTTGAACTGGTCCATTTACAGGCCGATATATGTAAATTACCTCTGTTCTGATTGGCTGCCCTGTGAGGTTGCAAGGCTTCACCATAATTGTGGGAGGGCTGAACTGCTGGTGAATATGTGTAAATGTGTTACTTGACAAAAACAGCCTCATATTTTCAGCTTAGCTTGGACTGTATGTACTGGAAAACGAACAAAACAATCTGAAACTTTAAGAGGCCCATATTCTGGATGTGCTTTATTTCTTCCCTCAAGGTCCATTTATGATGTTTGTTTTTTATTACAGAAATATGATAAAATGTTCCTCCATTTCATAATTTATGCTGCCCTGTATTGCGCCTCAGTGGGACAAAGGGTTGTTATTCATGGGTCGTAAATTTTACACGACAGAAACTTAGAGAGTTCACACGATGTGCTGATTGGCTGATGGAACCACTTGTAATTCAGTGGTCATGGCAACAGCCAAGACGGTGATGGCGGCGACTGTACACGCAGCGACCCCAGTCTGTCCCGATCGTGCGATGTTTTGTTCTGTTAGTAAGTGTTTGTACAGAAGTTTTTCATGTTTGTCTTGTCTGGCTACGTTGGGGAACAAGTACTACAGTCAGCAAGCTCTGCTAGACATCGGCAGGACCAAAATACACAACACTTTGGACATTGTACAAATGGAGAAAATCAAAGAGCTTGGGATACTCCGATGGCCTGTTACCGCACCAGACGCAACTACTACCCCCCCCCGGAAAGAAAGCGCCGCAAGCTGTGCATGAGGAAGCAGAAGAGGAGCAAGTGCGGAGGTATCCAGGCTAGGCTAGCGGCTAATCCAAGTCGCCCAGCCTTACCATCCATCCTCCTGGCTAATGTGTGTTCATTGGATAATAAAATGGATCACATACGAGTGCTGGGGTCAGCGCAGCGAGAAGTGAGTAACTGCTGTGTGCTTCTCTTCACTGAACATGGCTAAATGACAACATCCCTGACTCCGCTGTACAACTGGAGCAGCTAACATGCTACTGAGTGGATAGAGCCCTCATCAGTGGAGGAAAGACTCATGGCTGCGGGGTCTGTGTTTACATCCGTGATGTGTGGTGTCAAGACGCTGTGGTGGTATGTAAACATTGTTCACCACTGACAGAGTTAATGATCATAAGATGCCGTCCTTTCTATCTGCCGAGGGAATTTACAGCGATTCTGCTAGTAGCTGTTCACATACCCTCACACCGACAGAAGTGAGAGGAATGCTGCGCTTAGTGAACTGTATCAGGCCATCAGTGAACAACAGACAGCCCACCCAGACGGATTCATCATTCTCGCTGGGGATTTCAATCATGCTGACCTTAAGACTGTCCTTCCAAAATTTCACCAGCATGTTGATTTCCCAACAAGAGAAGATAACATTTTGGACCTGGTCTACACAACACACGAAGGGACGTACAAAGCCTCACCCCTCCCCTACATCAGACTTTCTGATCACCTCACTGTTATGCTAATGCCAGCATACAGACCGAGAGTGAAAGTGACCAAACCAGTTTCGAAGCAAGTAAGAGTGTGGCCAGAGGGGGCCTCCTCTACACTTCAAGACTGCTTTGAGACAACAGATTGGGAAATGTTCAGACAAGCAGCCACATACAACAACCACACAAACACTGAGGAGTACACGTATACAGTCACTTCTTACATCAGGAAGTACATTGATGATGTGACACACACAAAAACCATTACCACCCGGGCTAACCAGAAGCCATGGCTGAATGGTGATGTCCATCAGCTGCTGAGGGAAAGGAACAAAGCCTTCAGAGCTGGGGATGAAACCAGACTGAGAACGGCAAGAGTCAACCTGTCCCGTTGGATTAGGAAGGCGAAACAGAAATACACACACAAGACAACCTGCCATTTTAAAGACAGCAGAGACACACAGAGCCTGTGGCAGGGCACTGAGGCTATCACAGCCTATAAGTCTGCGCCACGGACCTGTGACAGCAACACCTCTCTGCTAAATGATCTTAACAGCTTCTTTGCACGTTTTGAAGCACAAAACAACACACGTCCACAGAAGACGCCATCACCCCTGCACAATCAGGCTCTGTGCTTGTCTGCTGCCAGCATAAAGAGGACACTCTCCACTATCAGCACCCGCAAGGCAGCAGGTCCAGACAACATCCCTGGTCGTGTGCTTAGGGACTGCGCTGAGGAGCTTAAGGATGTTCTTACAGACATCTTTAACACCTTTCTGAGACAAGCTGTCATCTCATCACGCTTTAAGACCACCACCATCATACCTGTACCAAACAAACCCGCTCCATCCTGCTTCAGTGACAACTGACTTGTGGCACTGAGCCCCTTTGAGCGGCTTGTCATGCAACACATCAAATCCTCCACACCCCCTACCCTGGACCCCTTCCAGTTTGCATATGGAGCCAAATGATCCACAGAGGATGCAATCTGCTCTGCCCTCCATCCAGCCCTCTCCCACCTGGACACAAAAGACTCATATGTGAGAATGCTTTTCATTGATTTCAGCTCGGCATTTAATACCATAATTCCACAACAACTCATCCACAAACTAGACCTGCTGGGGCTCAACACCTCACTATGCAATTAGCTGCTGGACTTCCTCACTGAGAGACCACAAGCAGTACAAGTTGGCAATAACACCTCAAACGGCATCACACTGAGCACAGGGGTCCCGCAAGTGTGTGTTCTCAGCCCTCTGCTCTTCACCCTGTTGACACACGACTGTACACGAACCTTCAGCACAAATCACTTGGTGAAGTTTGCAGATGACTCCAATAGGTCTCCAATAGGTCACCAAAAACAATGAGACCAACTACAGGAAGAAGGTCAACCTTCTGACCACACGGTGCAGGGACAATAACCTCCTGCTCAATGTCAACAAAACTAAGGAGATTGTCGTTGACTACCGGACAGGACACACCCAACACCCACCACTGTACATCAATGGTGCTGCTGTGGAAAGAGTGAGTAGCACCAAATGCCTGGGAGTGCACATCAGTGAGAACCTTTCTGGACCACCAACACTGCATCACTGGCAAAGAAGGCACAGCAGCGCCTATACTTCCTCCAGAAACTCAGGCAAGCAAAAGCCCCCTCACCCATCATGCGTTCTACAGGGGCGTCATTGAAAGCGTCCTCACCAGCTGCATCACTGTGTGGGGTGGGAGCTGCACTGACCACAACAGAAAAACCCTGCAGCACATAAGCACAGCTGGAAAGATCAGCGGTGCCACAGTCCCCTCCCTGCAAGACATTGTATAACACCCACCTTACCCAAAAAGCAACTATTCCAGCCACCCTGCACACAATCTCTTCAGCCTCCTGCCCACTGGGAGGAGATAAAGGAGCATACGTGCCCGCTCTACCAGACTTGCAAACAGCTTCATCCACCAGGCCATCAGGAAGCTGAACTCTCTCCCCTCTCTCCCACCCACTCCTCTCTGTCCCCCCAAAAAACTTTGGACTCTGAAGTTGCTGATACCATGTCTAACATGGTTTACAATTTGCACATCTTATTTCATATCTGCAGTTTTTACAGTTTGCACATTTCACTTTATTTATATTTGCACTCTTACATATATTCTTGCACTCTCCCTTACATATACCCTTGCATATCTGTAGTTCAGAAAGTTGCTGCTGTCTTTTTTATAACTTGTCTCCATAGTTGCTGCTCATCTTTTTGCACACTTACATTTTTGCACATCTTTTGCACTATCACAACACATACAGAACTTTTGCTGCTGAGACATTCTTGTGTCTTTTGTCTTGTGATCCTTGTCCTGTAGTCCTGTCTTGTTTTAGCATTAGATATATGTCCTTAAGTTATGTTAGGTAATGTTAGTAATGTTAGGTGTTGTTTTAG